>RJWJ010008962.1:27933-51946 GCA_004363605.1 Indri indri | reverse complement strand
AAATACTTAAGCCCATTATCCAAAGTGAGACACCACAAGATCGGAAGAATGGTCTCCACTTGTACTCGCCATCAAACTGGTATTAACTGATCAACGCTAGGGTGCTCACATGGCAGTAATACTCTCCAGGGATTAGGGGGATGGGGGGGTAAACCAGCAACTTAAGGACATGGGGAGCATTGTAGGGGGGAAAGGCATGCCTTTAACCCTCGCTTGGGTGAGGAAAAGACATAAAGTGTAAGCAAAATGTGTGTACCCTCATAATACCCTGAAAAAAAAAAAAAAACTGCCAGTGATAAGAACTCAGTGGAAATCAAGGGGGTAAGACACACAGCCAGGAAAATAAATGAAAAGAAAATGTTTGGAACTAAGAGCCTAATTGAAAAATGAAATCATATTTCAAAACAGAGATCAAATATTCACCAAAACAGTAGTCTTATTCAACATGGTATATGTATGTAGACCTTGGGGTTGGATTGACCTAAGTTTGAATCTTACCTCTACTATTAATATTATATAAACTGGGAGTTTATTTAACCTCTTTAAGCTTTAGTTTTTCCAACTATAAAATGCGTTAATAATATTAATAGCGAATATAGAGTTTTAGGGAGGATTTAGTGAACCAATGTAGGTAAAGCATTTACTATAATTTATGTCATCTATTGAGTTCAATGATATAATAGTAGTAATAATTCATCTTTTATAAAAATGGTACTATGCCATCATCATCGTTGAGAGAGAGTGACCAATTTAGGCCTCCAGGATGATTTACACAAAGATACTTGCCTTCTAGGAGCTGTCCTTGTTTTAGAGAAAGCAGTTTAGAGTCAAAGGTCTATCAGGTACAAACACGATTTCTTGGTAACCTGCTTGTATTTAGCTAAGGACGCTCTCTAAAAGACACATGGAAATTCATATACGCCAAACACAGTTTGAAGCCCGAATTACATTCATAAACACTTTAGATTGCTGGCTATGAGCCTATTACAGAGAAGGGGAAAAAACACCCCAGAAATGAAATCGACCAACCAAAATACAATCATGGTAATTAGTCACAAGAACTTTATAAAAGTGGAGGGGGAGAACACGCTCATAAAATTAGAGCAAAAAAATATCAAAAGATGGCTACAAATCAACAATATGGCATGTAATGAAGTACTAATTTAAGAGTATAGAAAAACCAGGAAAAAAAAGGATTATAAAGAGAACAAGTGATATGGGCCAGACATATCGAGGAAGGTTTTAAGAGAGCAAAAGAGCCTTCGGCTGAGTGCCGACCACGGAGTTCACAGCGGCCCCGTGGCCTGCCTTCAGTACTCTGGTCTTGTTGTCTTTTGATCAGCGAAGGGTGTAAGCAAAGCAGAGGGTGGGAGTGGAGAAGGGGCCTTTTCGTATACCATGGGGCAGGCGCAGGGCAGGGCTGGATAGGACGCCTGGCCTTGATGCGATTTGTAAGGGGTTGTAGCTCTGCTTTTACAACAGTATCAACTGTGCCTGTTTCCTACTTTTAAGCAGCAAAATTTAAACACTACATCTCTATTTAGAAAACAAGAAAGGTCAGCTTCCGGCCTCTAGTTTTTCAGTAAAAATTCTACTAGAGTCAATAAATGATCATTCTTGAGCCTTAGTCACAGAACAAGCTTAATGTCTTTTCAGTACAAAGCAATCCTTCCCTGGTAGAAAAATAGCCTCATTGGGTGGGTTGATTTAATTTCCTAACTATGATGACTACAGAGGTACCGCAGGATATGTATAAACAGCACAATTTGATGAGAGATTTTGGACAAGTCACTTCTGATTTCTGTTCCTTGGGATCTTTATTGGATAATAATAACACCTGCCATCTATGCTAATCTCCGAATCATTCCAATTCCAGCATATGTGCTAGAAGGGAAGACGGCTACTGTCTGCCAACAATCTTGAGGAACCCCAAATACACACTGACAATATACGTACAAGACATGGTGACATTAATTGAGCATAATCAAAAGAAATCTTACTTAATCAAAGCTTCACATATGAGATATGCTTATGAAAAATCAAACATCAATTACTGACAGGTTTTTTTTTTTAGTCCTATAAGTTCTCATTGTTGTGAGATGTTCTGTGAAGGATATGAGAATCCTAATTAAACATTTAATTAGAGATCAATTAATTGTTACAATATATGGAACCTACTATAAGTGCAATAAACACACAAAAAAGGAGATCAGCAGAAAGTGATGTGGTCAGAAATGGGGTAGCAAAGTCAAATGAAGGTTTAATTAGACAGATGTGATATTACTTAAATCTACTTATATAAAGATCTTTAAAAAAATTCTCTCAGAGATCAGGCCATGCAAGATTTTGTTTTATTATTTAATTGCATTAACTGGTATATTTCCTTCTACCAAGCAACAAAAGCTATGCAACCCGTCACATTTCGCAATTTACTCTGGCCCTTAGGGAAATTGGGGCTAGCTTTTTATAACTACTAAATTCAGGAAATTTAATAGATTTTTTTTTTAGAGATATCATCATTAAAAAGAATTTTTAGCAGCAGACCAATATCTCCTACAAAATTAATCACAAATCCACATGGTTAATAATCTTGAGTCGAAAACCTGTAGTATTACAGGTAAAGCTTGGAAAAGGAATAGGTTACCCCAGAATTAGAAAGGCAAACAAGCCCGATGGCAGGATAAAGCTGGGGGAAAGAAAGAGAGAAAAGGATGTGGAAAATATTGTTTCTTCCTCAGAAACAAAACTGCTCTTCTAGCAAGGCAGTCAAATAAAATTTTATTTGATAGGTGGGGGTATTTCATCTTTTCAGTCAAGTCACCTCTGAAGTCTACTTCGGGGGCAGTACCCATTCTTCATTCAGAGACCTCAGACATTCATCTGTCCGGATGTCTGTGGGTGTCTCCAGTAGGTGGCAGCATGTCATTGCTAATCCTCCTCCATCAAACGACACCCTGGTCACTCCATGTAGGAAAACTCATAACCTTTCCTGCACAAAACAAAAGTAATGTTCCTGGTGCAGTAGGTTTGTAGGAAATAAGACTACGTAAACAGCTCCCCTGGGAGGAATTCAACATTCTCAGCCATGCCAGAGATCATTCCTGGCCTTAGAGAAGGTACAAGATCAAGGATAAAGCAGGGATCCGAAGCAGTATGTTTAGTTTCCAGGCTGGCTTTGTCACTCACTGTCACCCTGAGGATAGCATCTGGACAGTTTACTGCAAAGAGGAGTTGGAGACATTAAAAGGAGAAAATGCCTTCATTTATTGGGAAGAACGATGCTATATCAATTTATGGGGAAAGTACCATTTCTGTGCAGGCAACAATGTGGTCTTCATGAGATATCCTCTTTTGTCCCTTGTCCTTTGAGACCATTCCTTCTCTATCCTCTTCTGGGACTCCTCTTCCTTCTCATGCCCTTTACTGTTGGGTCTTCCCAGGGGATTGTTCCCCAACTACAATGTTTACCTCCTCTAATGGTTTTAAACAACCCTATGCTGACGATTCCCCAAATCTGTTTGTTCAATCCTGGACTCTTTGCCAAGCTTCTAGCTCACATATCCAGTAGCATATTAGACATCCTCACTTGGAAGTCCACAGGCATCTTACGATCATCACGGCCACTGATGATCTTCCCTCCATCAAACCTACTCCTCCCGTAGGTTTACCTTACATGATGGCATTGTGATCTGGTTAGAGACCCATGTCAGAAACTGGAGAGTCATCCTTGACTCTCTTTTCTTTACTGTCACTATTCAATTACTCTCCAAATCCTGCCAGTGTTAGTTCCTTCACACTTCTCAAATCTGTCTCCTCCCCCCCACCAAGCATGGATCTAGTTCAAGCCCTACACATCGCTCTCTTAGCAATCACCTTCCAATTGTTCCGCAAGGCCTCCGGTTCTATCTCCCTCACTCCAAGTCCTACACGGCTGCTGAAACGATCTACCTAGCTGACCATCTCACTCCTCCACTTAAAACCCTTCAGTCACCTAGGGGATAAAATCCAAATGACTTTATTACCCCACAAGTATTTACTGAATGTCTACTACATGCCGGGTACTGGTCTAGGCTCTGGGGCTGCAGCAATGAACAAAAAAAGAGTCCATGCCTATGAAACTCATGTTCTACTTGGGATAGACAGATAAAGAACAAATAAACAAGTATACATAAAATGTCAGATATGTGCTAAAAAAAAATGAATCAGGGTAAGGAGAGCAGGGAATGCCGGTGGGGGAGGAAGGCATGTCTTGAAATTGAAGGAGAGAAAGCCTCTGAGAAGCTGGCATTTGTAGCTTGCCCTGAGCTTAGCCCTGATTCCCCTCATGTCTCACCTTTCAACACCCCCTCCTGGAATGTCTGCTTCAGTCCCCCTGAACTGCCCTTTCTTTTTGAAATGGCTCTCTCCGCACCCTGGATAATTCCATTCAAGACTAATATTAAGCATCACCTCCTCCAAAAATTCTTCCTTTATCTCCTACCTCTCAGAATGGATTAGGGAAACTAATGAGCCGGATATTTCCTTTACAAAGTTCCCCCTTCAATGAGAGTATAAAACTTGAGCCACTCATTTCCTATGTCATATCATTTTGGAGTTTTAAAGCTTTAAAGCTCAACCTCTTTTTTTTTTTAAATTAGCTTTATGAAGATATAATTCACATACCATACAATTTGCACACTTACAGTGTACAATTCAAGGTCTTTAAGCATAGTCATAGGATTGTATTAATACAACCGTCAGCACAATCTATTCTAGAACATTTTAATCACCCCCAAAGAAATCCTGTATCCCTTTCCCCAGTTCCTCTCAACCCTCTGGCTCTAAGTAACCACTAATCTACTTTCTATCTTTGTAAATTTGTCTATTTTGGACATTTCATGTCAATAGTATTGTGCAATATACAGTCTTTTGTGCGTAGCTTATTTTTTTTTTTTTTTCTGAGACAGAGTCTTGCTCTGTTGTCCTGGCTAGAGTGCCATGGCGTCATCCTAGCTCACAGCAACCTCAAATTCCTGGGCTCAAGCAATCCTCCTGCCTCAGTCTCCTGAGTAGCTGGGACTGCAGGCATGCGCCACCATGCCCGGCTAATTTTTTCTATATATTTTTAGCTGTCCGATTAATTTCTTTCTATTTTTAGTAGAGACAGGGTCTCACTCTTGCTCAGGCTAGTTTTGAACTCCTGAGCTCAAGCAATCCGCCCTCCTCGGCCTCCCAGAGTGCTAGGATTACAGGCGTGAGCCACCGCGCCCGGCCTTGTGCTTAGCTTCTTAAACTTAACATAATGTTTCAAGGTTCATCCATGCTGTATTATACATCAGCACATCATCTATTTTTATGGCCAAATAATATCCACTGGATGGCTTGACCACATTCTATTAATCTATCAGTTGGTGGATACTAGGTTGTTTTTACTTTTTGGCTATTATAAGTAATATTGCTATGAACATTTGTGTACCAAATGTTGTGTACAGGTATGTTTCATTTCTCTTGGGTATTCATCGAGGAGTGGAATTGCTGGGTCATAAAACTCTGTGTTCAACTTTTTGAGGAACTGACAAACTGTTTTCCAAAGCAGCTGCACCATTTTACATTCCCACCAGCAACAAATGAGGGTTTCATTTTCTCCACATCCTCGCCAGCACTTTTATTGTCTGGGTTTTTGAGTGTAGCATTCCTGGTGGGTGTAGAGCGGTATTTCATTGTGTTTTTGATTCATAGTTGCCTAATAATGAATGATGTTGAGCATCTTTTCATGCTCAACATGAATTAGCCACCTGTATAGCTTCTTTGGATAAGTGTCTATTCAATTCTTTTGCCTATTTTTTTTTGGTTGACTTTATTTCTTAGAATAATTTCAGATTTACAGAAAAATTGAGAATATAGTACAGAGTTCCCATATAAATTGTACCCAGTTTCCTTATTATTAACACCTTTTCTTAGTATAGTATATTTGTCACAAGTAATGAACCATATGAATACATTATTAACTAAAATCCATTGTTTGTTCGGGTTTCCTTAGTTTCTACCTAATGTCCTTTTTTGGTTCCGGGATCCCATCCAGGACAGCACATTACATTTAGATACTTGATCTTAGCAAAAAGGCCAAGAATTGATACATATTATATTTAGTCACCACGTCTCCTACTTTCCTCTTGGCTGTGAAAGTTTCTCAGACTTTCCTTTTTTTCTGATGACTTTGACAATTTGAAGGGCTGTAGGTATTTCATAGGATATCCCTCTATTGGAATCTTTCTGATGTTTTTTTCATGATTAGATTGAGGTTATGGGTTTTGGGTAAAGTATCATTTTCATCACATCATATCAAGGGCACATACTGTCAACATGATTTATGCATGTTGATGTTGATCTTGAGAAAAGAAAGATTGCCAATTTGGTCTTTTTTTAACATCATAAACAAAATACGTATTAGGAAAGCCTCACTGGCATGCATTTCATTCTGATAATGAAGTTTAAGAATTTAAATTAGTATCAGTGTTATTCAAGAATGTGGCTACTAATATTAATATTATTTAGCATTTTTTTATTTCAACAGATTTAAGGGTATAAGTGGTTTTTGGTTACATGGATGAATTGTATAGTAGTGAAGTCTGGGCTTTTAGTGTACCCATCACCCAAATACTGTACATTGTACCCAATAGGTAATTTTTTTCCCCCTCACCACCTTCCTGAATCTCTTATGTCCACTGTACCACTCTGTACGCCCTGGCACAATTTGGTCTTTTATATATCACACTGGAAACACTCTAATTGCATTTTTGTTTGCCCTGATTGCATCAGACCCTACCATAGAACTGAGGAGCGAGAAGCCTGTTCCCAAATACATATGTCTGAAGTTTGTTCCTACTTTAGGTAAATTGTGTAGGGAAGATGAAGGAATGTAAACCAAAGCATTTCAGGACTTTTGTGAAACCCATCAGTGGCCGGTTCTCTGTCTCGAGCTAATTTAACCTGTCAGCAGCATTTGACACGGATGAAGACACTCTCTTCTTAAAACACTTCATTTGACTTCCGGGACATGCTCCTCTCCTGGTTATCTTCCTACTTTACTGGCTGTCATCTGCTTCCTCTGCTGGTTCTTCTTCCAGTATCTAAACAGTGGGCTTCCCAAGGCCCAATTCTTGGACAGCTTCTCTTTTTTCTCTATTTGTGCTCCTATCTTGATCTCACCTTTCACCCTTTCTCATGGCTTTAAACCTTATCCATATGCTAATAATTCCCAAACTCTTATCTCCAGCTCTCTCCTAAACTCTAGGTTTATATTAATATATCCAACTCTTGCCTTTTTATCTCTATTCGGACATCTAATAGGCTTCTCAAACCCAATGTTTCAACCCAAACTCTTGGTATCCCTTCTGTACAGACCCTCTGCCCTCCACAAACTCAACTGGCCTCTTCCACGGTCTGGTTCATTTTCATTTCAGTAAATGAAAACTCCATGCTTTGAATTGCTCAGAACAAACACCTTGGAGTCATTGGTTCACTTCTAATCTCTCAGCAAATCCTGTCAGCTCTACTTTTAAAATATATCCTAATCTGACCACATCTCATCCTCTCCACCACTACCATCTTGCTTTGCAGCGTGACTCTCTTTCACCTAGAAGATTATTGCCCTAGTTTTCTAACAGGTCCTCCTGCTTCTTCCCTTGCCTACAACCTTCCCTCCACAACTGCTTATTTTCACCATAGCAGCCACAGTGATTCAGATTATGGTGCTCTTCTGGTCTAAACCCTCTAACGGCTTCCTAGCTCGTGCAAAGTAAAAGTCAATGCCATTATAGCAGGCTTCAAGATCTCAGCTCCTTAGATCAAACCTCTGACTTCATCTCTTATTCTTTTCCTGCTTACTCACTTCATCCGTAATGGCCTTTCTGCTGTTCTTCAAATGTCAAGCATACTCCTCCCTCTGGGTCTTTCCCCTTAGATTCCTTTTCCTGTTATGCTCTTTCCCTAGATATCCACATGGCTTGCTCCCACTCTTCCTTAGGTTTTTCCTCTAATGTTACCATCTCATTAAGGACTTCCGTGAACACCCTAAAATTTCAGATTAGCTCCAATGTATCCTGGCACTCTTTATTCTCCTCGCATGCCTAGTTTCCAGCATAGCATATAACATCATCTGACATACTTTATAGTTTACTCATTTATTAGTTTGTGTCTTGCCCCACAATAATGCAAGTTCCCTGAGAGCAGGACCTAGAGAGAACACACGCTCAGTAAGTATTTGTTGAAGGAACAAAAGCACTCCCTGACCCAGGGTGAGGAAGCTGCCTTGTGTGTCAGAACTTTTCTCCTCACCACTTCCTGAACCTTAGAATTCATTTCTTTACCTTTGTCAGATTTAAGAATGAGAGTTACCAGTCTACAGAAGACCAAAATGAAGGGGAAAGAATCGAGAAGCAATGAAATCTTGAAGGAGGAAAGCAGGAAGTCATACAATAGGACAAATAAAGGAGAAAAGAAGGGCAACTGAGATGAATGAGACAGATACAAAAGGGAAAACAGGGTAGGCGGGGAGAACTGAGAAGAAAACTCTGGAATATTCTTTTTGAACGATGGCTTCACTTAAACTGTAAAGATCGCCAGATACACCATGGGGACTTCAGTGCTTGAATATTCAGACCTCTCTTGTCACCACCTGGACTCCTAGGGGGCTTCAGACACTCACTTTTGGAAAGGCACATGACAGCTCAAGTTAAGATGATTTGTAATGAAAGGAACTAAAAAAAGCGCACTCAGAAAGCCCTTCTACTTTCTAGTTAATCTTTAGTGATTTTCCTGGACGAAGAATCTTTTTGAGTCTGAAAATTAACAGTGGGGTCAAAAGGCTCAAAATCATAGCAGATCTTAAGTGATCATGACTACAGAGGACGGGGGCTCTCTGTACCTCTGGCAAAGTTACAGGTCGTCTTGATCCTTTGCTCACCCAAGATTTATCCTCCTATTAGACATTAGTTAGAGGAAATGTGTGTATAAAGAGACAGACAATTTACCACCACCAGGAGAAGAAGAATCAACATAAATGGAATCACTCCAGATCCCTATTTCTCTATTACTGAAAGGTATGACACTTTCCTCTGGCCAGGAAGGCTGCAGAAGCAAAAAAAACTACAAGCGCTTTACAACTTCTTGTTAAATAAGTTTTCTGACACACGGCAACTAGTGATTAATTACTGTGTTAGAAGATAACATTCCTATAGAGATTTGCTGGAAATACAGATGCTGTCCATGCTTGATTAGACATTGCTTAAGGAATGCCGAGGCACACTGCTGCAGTCTATTATTTCTGGCTTTTTTGGTATCCCTGTTATATTTATTTTACATAGTTTCAAATTTGGTAGAATTGATGGAGCCCATTTCACAAAACCTGTTCCTACCGAAAACAAGAAGGGGGAAAAAAATAAGGCTATAAAGCGTGTCTATACGAGAGCAAGAGAAAATGAGAGAGAAAGGGACTGTGAATAGCAGGGCTACATTATTCCTTCTTGCAATGTTTTCTGTTTTACAAAGAAAGAACTGCAAGGGAGATATTGTTTCTTATAAGCCTATAAGAAAATTGACCCATGTCACCTGGTTAAAAACTTCAGGGAACTAAAGATAAACTAACCTGTCATTATGCAAGCCCTTCATCAACACCAAAACAGGCCTTGATTTGATATTCCTATTCATTCATTCAATACACATAATGAGCACTTACTCTGGTCCAGGCTCTGAGACACAAAGTTATAGCCTCTTGGAGCTTACATAGTCTAGGCAGGAGATGTCTTCTGAGCCAGGATCAGAAGGACAGAATCATTCAAGGCTATATGTTCATGCTAGCCTATTTCCTTTCATAATCCATATAAGAATAAAGAGTAATAGTAGCAGAACCTCTCCCAAGTGGTCACAATCCGCTTATACCTACTTCCTTGGATGTAATTCACCGGTTCAACTGTGAAAGGCATGACTGGTTGCCATTCAATTATTTCCTCAAGAAATGCTTCATCAGCACCCGATCCATTGATGCCAGCCTCAATAGAGCCCAGTCAGCATTACATTATTCAGATGCCCGTTTTTCCAGTATGTGTTCAGGCCCCATACTGGCTGCCAAAAACTGTGTTAATTTACTTATTTCAGCTAAATAAAAAAAATCATTTAAAAAAGGATGATTGAATTTAGGAATTATATTCCTCAGAGAATTTGTAATGGTTCTCTATATCCCTCAGGCCTCCATGTTCTTAACTTCCTCTTGTCAATGTTATTATGACTAGACTAATTCAATAATGAGATCATTCCCCATAAGAGCGACCAAATAAATGCAGCGTTCAGTCACACCTGGTTTCCTTAATCTGAGCAAGGAAGGCTTTCCACCAAATTTAGCCTAAAACAGGGAATTTAATGAAAACACAAATACACACACACACACACACTCTTTCCCACAAACAGGAAGAAAAAGACAGGGAAGGAGAAGGACCAAAAAACAGAGGAAGAAGGTAGCAATGGAACAAATGGAGTAACAGATTTGGGAAGAAAGGTTAAAAACGAACATATGTGGTTCATTTTCAAAACAATGATCATAGTATATATGTCTTCATAATTGTCAAAGTAGATAGTATTTCATCATTCCATTAAATGATTCAAAAATTGTTTCAAATTTTCCTAAACTTCTGAAGGAATTAAAAAATCAAGTGAAAAGACACAGAAGCACTAAATAATAGGCAGGAGCATTCTGGGTTATTAAAAACAAATGATTTCCTAGCCACAAAGGCTTCTGGAGAATGAAGGAGTTTATGGAATAATCCACATATGTAAAAAGAGCAATACAGTGTGGAGATACCACAGTTATCATCTATCCCCTTCAAATTTGTTTAAGCTTTCATGAAAGTACTAGAGCTCTGATGTTTTAAGTAAGGTATAGACAGTGTTAAGACCAAATGAAGAGAGAACAAAATTAACTTTCAAATTTGAAAGAGTATATTATAGAAAAACGTTAAAAATTGAGGTCGGCAAATCTGGAAAAGAGAAAGGATAGTGATGAGTACCTACGTTCCTCCCAGTGAAAACAAGAGGAGGAGATGGGTTTCAATTGGAACGAGACAGGAAGAGATGAGGAAACAGATTCACGTAAAAATGAGCTCAATACATGTTATTTACAATGAAAGAAAATAATGGAAAAAATTCAAATTTGCAAGTGATTGAAAAAATAGATTATGGCTCATTTATACCATGGAATATTTGTTCAGGCATTAAAAGTAATGCTTTCAAGGAGTATTAATGAATGTGGAAAAATCATGTTTTCGAAGAATATTACTGATATGGAAAAACAAGTTAATATAAAATTACGTTAACACAGTTTCAATTTTGTAAAAAGAGAAATCATATGTGCATATATGTGTGAAAAGTCATATATACCCTCAGCACATGCACAAAAGCCCGGAGAAAGTATCCTAAATATCACAGTCTCTAGATCAAAGATTTATGAGTAACGTTTATATTCTTCTTTGTATTTTATCTTACATATTTTATGCAATGAGTATATATATTTTTATACTCAGAGAAAAAATTACTAAAGTTTTGTAGTAAGAAGAACTTCGGTTAGACAGCAGGAAAAACTACCTGCCTCAGTGATGTCAAACATTCAATAGAATTTTGTGGAATTACCTTCTCTATGACCTAAGAACATCTATCTCTTTCTTCTTTTCTTTCTTTTTTTAAATTAAGTTTTTTCAGTACCAAAAGTCCGTCTTTAAAAATGACTTTCTAGGCAACGAAGTCTTGGCTTTGGTACAAGAAATTAAGCCCAATCTCCCCTCCTACCTTGCAAAGTCCAAGTCGGCCTCCCGCGACATGGTGATGTTGGTCAAATTCTGCTGAAGAACAAAAATGTTCCTACACATTTTCTTGATGCCGGACTCACTGATGCGCCTGAAGTACTGGGCCCCATTAATGAGGATGCAGGAGATCAGGTGGCCCAGGCCTGAGGGATCCACACGGAGCAGCGGGGAGAGAAGAGAAGACAGATGAGTGGCATCCTGCAGAAACTCACACACAGAATTGCTCTCTTCTAACCCTCCATAAATTTAAATGACCAAAGAAAACGTGTCTTTGATGGCTGCATCTGCTGATCTTACAGCAATTTCATAGTATTTCTACATTGTCCTAGTAGTTACACATGGGTGGACTTTACACTGGCAACAAAACCTGAAATATCCACAGATCCAGCATTGGCATATGCACCTACTGCCACCATGGCAAGGGCTTAGCGAACAAGCCAGGTTGTTATAAGCTATTAACATGCATAGGAACTCCTGCTTTTCTGTATAGATAATTGGGAAGCAGAGAAGAGCACATGTATATTCAATGATCTGTTTGGCCTCACCTTCCTCCCACAAAACAGAGGGGGGCACTTTTGGCTCAAAAGTTGACTGGGAGCCTATTTAAATAAAAATAAATCAATGTGAAATTGGGCATTGGCAATAATGCTAATATACTTCGACACTGACAAGTAAAAATAAATCAGTAAGAAACTGGGTTACTGGCAATAATGCTAACGCTCCAACATGGGCAATGGGGTATATTTCCAAAGCAGTAATTTGAGAGAATGTAATCAAAGCAAAGGGTGAAGGAAAAGCAGATCGTACATTGGCTGTTGAATTTGCACGAGACACCTGTTGTGGGGTCCCATGCATGGTTTGTTCTTACATCTGAAGGGTTGTCTTATGGCCTATGGAATTTACGAAAGGGCGGCTCAGGACATCAACAAACTAACAGGTGCCCTTCAGGATATCCCATGTAATTAAGTTGAGAAATGCTGGTTCAGAACAACGTGAAGCGCATATGGGTTACTATTTTTAAAAGTTAGATTTTAATTCTAAATGAAATTCAGTAAACGTGTATTCGTTTTTTCTTTTCTTATTCTTGCAAAGTTGGACTCTAGCAGGACATTTTCCTAGGAATTCTAAAGCTGGTCTGGCTAGTCCCAAGCAGTCTCCTTTTTGTTATTTTCTTCTTTGGAAGTCACAGTCCCTTCATAGAGACTCAAAGGTTCAGATGCAAGTGTCAGGTTCATCTTTAGGTTAAATGGCTCTGTCTGTCTTCAAAATGACTTTTCCCCAGGTTAAGGTGGAGGCAGAAAATGAAGGAAGAAGATGCATTCCCCTGCTTCAGCTACACTCACCCAACATCGCCTCAAGACCACAAACTTGTCTGTGCTAATTGAAAGTGAAAGAAAAAGGATTTTACTTTTGTAAATGTACATGGATTGTACATTTAAAGCTAGACAACTTATTTCTTTGATAAATCTCTGTAGGTCAAGATTTGGTGTCATTCTTTCGAGCCCATAACTTCAGGTATAATTCTTTTCTGCCATGGTATAATGTGGTCTGCCCAAAGTGTAAGCAATGAGGGGGTGCATTGTTTACAGAGAATAAGAAATAATAATAAGTTATAAGAAATATATTAAAGAAATACATTTTCTAATATGAAACTCAGAGCTGGGAAGAGTCACAGTCAAGAGCAAAGAGGAAACTCCGCGTATTAAGACAAAAGCAAATTCTCAGATGGTCACTGCAGCTTCAAGCTGCAGAGTAGTATAGATGCCACAAAATTCACAGTGCCATGGGGCTAACTAATGGCTAACCCTTTAATCACTTATACTTTTTGGCTAAAGTCTTTTAGGGATGTTCCCCATCAGAGCACATCTCCATCTTTATACCTCCATCTTTATAATTTAATGGGGAAATAGAATTTGGGGTGTGTCCAAACTTGCTGGAATATAACTGTTATATGAAGCAAGCATTGGTCATGTATTGTCAGTTTGCCACAATCCTGTGGACAGTGTACCTTCTTAATTGTTTTAAATAATATTGGTTTTATTCTGTGAGAGAACACAGATACTTTTGGCATCTAGCGCTACACACAAACAAACCAAAACAAATAAAAAGGGAATGTAATTTGAAATCCCTAACAGGGGTCCTATGGGTGAAATTTACCATGAAAAATATTTGGCTGGTGGCACATTTTTCAAAATTGTGAATAAAAATGTCTTTAGGTGGCACTTGCTGTCTCTCGCACCCTTCCTTGCCTGCCCGCCCCCAAAGGTGTTGATGGATGCAGCCTTCCTAAACATCCCTCCTAATCAGAGGCTTCTGTTCTTTCAGATGATAACGCATTCTGTGAGAAAACTTCCCATTCCAGCGATAACTTTAGCCAATGAGGGGTCTTTCAGGATTCTCTCCTCATTGTGTATGCGTGTTTTCTTTTTCTTTTATAAGCTCCTCTTGAGTTAATTCATGGCCCACTCCACACATTCGCTCAAATCTCATCAGTGGCATGTCAGGGAGGCAGCCATCTGCCTTATCTTGGATTAAATCTCCTTATCAACCAGGAGCAGATGGCAGCCATATTGTTGTCTAACTAGTCATACGCAGAGAGGCCAGGTATTGCAGATTTAGCTCACACAAACAAACAAGCAAACAAACAACTTTTTCTGTAAGTTTTTATCGTCAATAATATAGAATCTCAGAGAAACCTTCACCCTTCCTTCCTTTCAAACCCCCAGAGACAGAAGGAGGGTCTGACCTTCAAAGATATACTGGAACTTGTGCTGCTGAAGGCTAGAGCTCATGGCCTCTTCAATGGCACTGATATCTTTGTTAAGCTTCACCACCAGAGGGTCATAGTCCATGCTTTCCACGTTAGCAACAATGGCATAGTTTCCCTCCTTTGCAAGAGGGATGAGATAGTGGAAACAGTGAACCCTGAAAAAGAGAGAGATGGGGAGAGCAGTTAATAATAAATCTTTCTAGTGAAGATAATGTTCTTCTTGGGACAGAGAACAAAAATATCTGAAGCAGCAGTGGCCCTGTAAATTTTTATGTAAACTACCTCCCATCTTTTTAACCAGAAAGCCATCTCAGTTATTCTACAGAACAACAGTGATCTGGAACAAGCTGGCTTCTACGATTTTGGCTTGTTTCATACATACAGTGTTGATATAGTAAGGAGTTCTAAAATTCTTTTCAATGCCAGGATTGTATGCAAAGTGTGAAAAGCATTAAAACAGATATTGTTGCAACAAAAATGAGAGGCAGAGTTTACAAATCTTAAAAGTATAGGTTTTGGAAGGTGACTACTTTGGCTTTGGTTCCCGGTTCCAACATTTACCAGCTGTATGACTTTAGGCAAGTTACTTTATCTCTCTATGCCTCAGTTTCCTTACCTGTGAAATGGGGGTGATAATAACACCTACCTTACAGGGTGTTGTGAGGAACTACTACATAGAAAGTCTTACACGCTGAGCACACAGTGTTGGCTGTTATTATTAGACATATTTATTACTGTTAAATTTATTAGTTAAATAAATCACTTTCTGAACATCTATGTATTTGTTAGAAATTATGCTAGGCCCTGGGAATACAGGATAATTTGTGCCCATAAAAACTCCATAGCCTAGTGGGGCAGATCAAGAAAAAACAACTAAAAAAGAATACGGTCTCGTTCCAAGCGTGTCTACGCAGGTGCCATGGAAATTTGCCACAGAGTATCAGAAAAGGTTCATGACAGGAGGTGATACTTAAGTCTCATAGAAGGCATCTGAGTGAGCTTGAGGAACAAGGGCATTTCTGTGTTGAAATGGCCTGAGTCACTTTGGTCATACACAATTCTTAGGTTCTTTCTTGTAGATATTAGTAGCTGCCAAATAACTCTGAGGTAGGTAAGGAATGGCTATACCTCCACAGCTTTTTTAAGTTGGAATGAAAGTAAGTTTCAGTCCAAATTCTGCCACACGTACAGGCATTTACTTTTTGGGGAAGAAAAAAAATCCCCAAAAAGCAAATAAACCAAAAACCCAAAACCAATACCATCCATTGGCAGGCACAGTTCAAACACACTTATCTGTAAGCCCAGCACAGCCCTAACTCTCCATCTTTTTAGGTGCTATGTCTGATTTTGCATGGAAGGTTCACTGGGGGGAGAAAGGATGAAAAACCAGAGTCAGCATTCTGTTATCCCTATAGTTGGCATCAGGAACAAGAAATCTTCTTAAACAAATGTCTTCAAAAGCCCTGGGCATTATCCCTAATGATGCGACCACAGGCTTTGCCTGTCATCTTTCTTTTTTTAAAGTCAGGTTTACTGAGAAATAATTTACCAACGGTAAAATACTCCCATTTTAGTGTACAGTTCTATGAGTTTTGACAAACACATGGAGTTGTATAACCACCACCATTATGAAATTATAGAACATGACTATCATCTACAAAATTCCCCTGTTCCCTTTTGCAGTCAATCCCTACTTACCCCTAAGCCTTTGGCAACCACTAATCTATTCTCTGTCACTATGGTTTTGTCTTTTCCAGAATGCCATGTAAATGGAGTCATGCAGTATGTAGCCTTTTGGGTTTGGCTCTTTTGCTTTGCATAAAGCATTTGAGATTTATCTACATTCTTTTTCATTCCTTTTTATTGCTGAGCAAGCAGCCTTCCACTGAACGGATACATACCACAGTTTATCCATTCATCAGTTGACATTTAGGTTGTTTCCAGTTTTGGGTGGCTATGAATAAAGCTACTTCATCTATAGGTTTTTGTGTAAATATAAATTTTCATTCCCCTTGAGTAAACACCTAGAAGTGGGATTGCTGGATCATATAGTAAGTGTATGTTTAATTTAATAGGAAACTGCCAAACTGTTTTCCAAAGAAGCTGTGCCATTTTGCTTTCCTACTGGCAATAAGAGTTCCAGATGCTCTGCATCCTCACTGGCAATCTGCATTGCCAGTTTAAAAAAAAATTTCTTTTGGTCATTCTAATAGATATACAGGGGTATCTCACCGTGGTTTTAATTTGCATTTTCCTAATGACTAATGATATTGAGCATATTTTGATTGCTTATTTTTCATCTATATATCTTTGATAAAGTATTCATATCATTTGTCATTTTTACAATTGGGTTGTTTTCTTATTATTAAGTTTTGAGAGTTCTTTATATACCTGGATATAAGTCTTTTATCAGATATGCATTTTGCAAATATTTTCTCCCCATCTCTGGCTTGTGTTTTCATCTTAGCAATGTCTTTGAAATAATGGATTTTAATTTTGATGAGTTTCACTTATTTTTTTCTTTTATGGATGGTGCTTTTGGTGTCATATTTAAGAAATCTTTGCCTAAACAAAGTCACAAAAATTTTCTGCAAGTTTTAGAGCTTTAGGTTTTACATTTAGTTCCATGATCCATTTTGAACTAAGTTTTTAATAGGATGTGTTATATTCTTATAACCTGTTCATGCAAGAGAATCCAAATATCTTGATTATTGCTCATTTTCGCTAATGGGTGCTCATCTTAACAGATGCTAATTAACTAATGACTAGTTGCACGAATAAAAACTCATTCTGACATTCATGTACTAATTGACAAAATGTATAGTTTTGGTCAGGGTACCAGTATTAGCACTGGTCGCAGACCCCTCTGGAATGTGACCGTTCTGATAATCAAGTTGACCAACCCTGGGGTTGGATTCATGACTAGGGCAACTGATTGCTACTGTGGTTGAAATTTAAACCAAAGATCACTTCGTTGAAAATAAAATCTAAGCATCTATGCTACGGTATTTTTAAATTAAATTACAGACATTATGACCCCAGACAATGGGAAAGCCTTGTAATAAGGCATCAGGCTGTGAATGAAGGATGGGTCTGCGGGATGGTGAGTGGTTCCTTTCTGCTACACACAGGTCACATGACAGAGGCATGAGATGGACTTGGGAGATGGGCAGGGACAGGTTACCGTAGGCTTTGCAGACCATCTGAATGATCTGGACTTCTAGAAGCCATAGGGAGCCTTAGGAGAATTTTAAGAAGTAAATGATATAATCAGATAAGAGCTTTGGCAAGATCACTCTGGCACAAGATGAGTGGGTTAATGGTAGAGAATGGAAGTAGAGAGACTAATTCGGAAATTCTTACGAATGGGAGGTGAGACCTTATGAGATTCTGAAGCTATTGGCAGAGAGGAGAGATCACCACTGTTTAAGATACTATCATCTTTTTCTTACCAAATATTTACAGATTAAAAAAAGAAATTAAAATAGTCATCAGCGAATGTCAAATTCAAATGAAGTTTTTTTTTTCTTTTAAATTCTGGCATGTTGTCGCTGACCTTAACATGACTTTGGCATTAAGGTTTCCTGCAAACACTGCTGACTACACAGCAGGGTGGTTGATTTGAAGAAAGTCACACTTAGGATCCCAACAGTGACAGGCAGTCGCTGTTGAACCCACTTAGAGCTCTCCTGATGGTGAGAAAAATCAGCTGATAAAGGTGACATTCTTGGCATGTTGGACTCAAATGGCAACTTAATTTTCTTCTTCTAAAGTTCAAATACGAAAAAACATCAAAAATTTTTAATGGTCTCACCATGTCTTTCATCTTTTGGGGGTATCATTTGCCTTACGCTTCAAACTGTGGAAAGGGCTGCGTGGTGGTTAAACATGACTTACAATGACATAGGTAAAACGTCAAATGCTCTTTGGATGGGTCCTTTAACACAGAACCTGCTAGACTTAAGAACATTTTTTGGTGTGAACTTTAACAACATTAAAGAAAAATATGAGTTATGGATATAAAGATATTTTGGGGAGTAAGACAAATTTTTGGCATTTGAAGTTGTTCTGGACATTTTACTAGCATATCCCATTAATTTTTTTCCAAGATTTTTTTTTTTCTGTTCTATCTGTGCTCTCTTCTTACAGTGGCTTCTTGGCTAAAAGTGCCAGAGACAACAGCTAACCAGACACCTCTTCATCACACCCGCTCCTGACCACAGGGCCTAAGTTCTAATTCTTTTTTACAGCAGGATGGGAATATAACAAACATTTGTGGATTAAGATGCCAAAGATGACGTTGGCCACAGTTTTTGTACCGCTCAGATACACGCAGTAGATTTGCAGGTGGACTAATATGTGAAAACAGAATCTACAAACCAATTCATTTTCTTTAAAGAGCAACAGGTTTTGTTTGGGGAAATAGCACTTATTTTATTTGGGTTTGGTTTCAAACCAGCTCATTCTTAAAAATCAAGTTTTTACTGAGCACCTGAGATGCAGGAGGACTGTTTCATGTTCAGGGACGAGACATAGCAATGAACAAGACACTCCTGGAAGAGCTGACAGTTTCTTCCACAGTCACATGCCAGGGTACCCAGAGCACTTAGCAGTTGCCTCTACTCTAGCATTATTATACTATAGTGTAATGATTTGTGTGAGATTGTCTTAATCATTTCATATCATTACCATATAAACCAAAAAAAAAAAACATTGTTAACATGACAAGGACAGAATAAGCGTGTCCACATTCACTGTCTGAGCTATATGCGGAGTAGTCTATTAGTTTCATGTACTATAGTTTAAAAGGAACAAAGACAAAATGGAGCACGCTCATTAAGAGAGCAGCCTGAATGTTGAAACCATGCTATAAGAGGAAGTAAGGAGGTTTAATTTATAAAAAAATAAACATGTTAGTGTTCTCAGTAAAAATCAAGGAAAGATAATTCTGCATCCAGGACTCTAAAATTCAGTCTTTTTTTCTTATTCATTCTTAAAATTACCTTTTTCTGTTTTAAAACTCTTGTTGAAGGAGATACAGCAATGGGTGTCATAGCACTGTATGGTTTCTTGTAAAATTAATAAATAATGACTAAAACATGTTCAGCATTAAGAGTAGTATTGCCAACATGTACAAAAATAAAAAGAGCAGAATAGGGGTTAATGATTTAAAAGACCTTTCTCAAACATGTTGCGAATATCCCACTTGGAATTAACTACACTACAAATAGACAATTCTGAATGTACAACAGGTCGTACAACCACGCAATCAATAGTATAAATTCCAGGAGTTGTGATAATAATTAAATTGGTATTCCCTTGTTTTTCTTTGCAACCCAGGTACCAGAAGCATCAGAATATTACTGGGTGTTTTTCACTGCCTTCTGCCTGTTGTATTTATCTATTCCTAGAAAACACACAATTTATTCACTGTCTACTTGTAAATAAATAGAAAATAAATCTAAAAATTATCATAAAACAAATCAGAAAACATATAGAAAGAGACCTTATTTCTGGACAGCTTAATGTAAGAAATAAGATCAGAAATAGTACTAAGTAAAATAGATTCCAAAGCTGCAATGCTACTTCTCTTGTTTCACTCTCAAGGCGCTCACAAACAACAAAGAGCAAGGTCATGAAGAGTGAAAACAAAAAGTGGCACGTAAAAGGAGTGACATCAACACCCCTGAAAGAAACCCAAGTTCACTGGAGTCCAAACATACTCCAAAGGTCACCTACCAACCGAAGTTTTACTTACATTTTTAAAATCTAAATCTAGTAAAGACTTCAAATGAAAAGAAAATATTCTATCAACTTTAGTAACATTCCAAAGTAACACAGGACAAAATGTCTTCTCATATCATGCACTTTCTGATCCTGAAGTTTCAGAAGGTTATATGCAACTGTCTATTTGACATTGCTGCCTGGATGTTAAATAAGCATCTGCAGTGGGACATCTCTAAAACGGAATTCTTGATTTACACGCCCCACCCACCAACCTTTCCTCGCCCTCAGCCTTTCTGACCTCGGTTAATGCCCCTCCTCACTGACACAGTTGCTTTGGCCCCAAAACTGGTGGCCTTTCTTGAATCCTTTCTTTCTCTCACCGCCACCAGCCCCTGTGCCCAATCCAATCTATTAATCAATTTTATCAGCTCCACCTCCAGTATATGTCCCAAATCCAACACTCCTCACACCTCCACCTCTGTCATTTTGGTGCTCAACTGGTCTCAACTGGTCACCCTGCTCCCATTCATATTTCTCATATTGCAATTCCTTTTCCATACAATAGCCAGAGTGATCTTTTAAAGATGTTAATTAATTAATTAATTAACATTTCTCCCCTGCTTAAAAACCCTCCTATGGCTTTTTAATGCCATAATACTTATGGTTCCTGAACTATTCACTTGGTCTGTAAGACCCTGTAATGTATCTGGCTTCATGACCCCATATGATCAGGCTCCAGCTTGTGTCTTGGACCTTCTTCCCTTCCTCCCCACCCATCTTGTTCATCAGGCTACAATCACATCAGGCTGCTCCCTGCTCCTTAAAATGGCCAAATGTGATTTTATCTCAGGACCTTTGTGAGTGTTGCTTCCTCTGTCTGAAACTCTCTTCCTCTCGATGTTTGTACAGATGGCTCCTTCTTGTTATTTTGTCGCAATCCTCTGATCACTTTAGATACAAAAAAAAAAAAAAAAAAAAAAGAATCCCCTTCCTGGTCAACTCAACCCAAGCCACTCAGCACTGTACAGTATGATAGTACCGGCCACATGGATTCTGAGCACTTGGAATATGACCAGTCCAAATTGTGATGTAAAATAGAAGTGTAAAATATCCAGATTTCAAAGGCTTAGGACAAAAAAAAAAAATGCAAACGTCTCATGAATCATTTTTATATTAATTACACGTTAAAATGATAATATTTTAGACATAGTGGGTTAACTAAAATAATTATAATTCATTTCACCTGTTTCCCTCTACTTTTTCAAATATAACTATTAGAAAATTTAAAATTATCTGTGGCTTGCATTTATAGCTCACATTATCTTCTATTGAATGTCATTGCTTGAGACCATTATGTTATTTTATTATTTTAGTTGAATTTATCTAAAATTATCTTTTTTGTTTGCTCCTTGGCTGTTTCCCTTCATTAGGATGTAGTTCCATGAGAGCACGGACCTTGAATGTTTTGTTCATTGCTGCAACCCAATTTTTAGAATACTACCTGGCACAAAGAAGGTACTCAATAAATACTTGTTGAGTGAATGAATGAACAATTGAAGACTTCCTAGTCCTTTCTTTCTTCCATTTCCATATGTATAACAATATATTTTTCTTGAGTTATTATTTTACTTAATCTCTCCATTTGGCTTTAAATTCCTTGCAGGGATTATGACTCTGACATCTGTAAACTCCCTTCTTGACTAGCACAGTACCTTAGTAAAAATATCAATAACAATGAAATCATCATAATTGCAAAACTACCACATTTTCAGCACTTACTATATGGCCAACATTGTGCTAATTATTTATTATTTCATTTATAAAATCTTTATGCATTAGAAATTACCACTTCCATTTTTAAGATGAGGAAACTGAGAGTTTGTAAAGCCGATTAACTGACCTGAGATCACCTAGCCAGTTGGTATGGACATTCAAATCCAGGTCATTCTGATTTCATAGGCCATGCCAACTCTGAATCACTCCCCCTCACAGCACAGCATGTGTTCAGATACTTTAAGAGTGACTGAATAATGCTAAAAGTCACTTTCAGTGTAAGAAAAAGGACAATATTATAATAAGTCAAAAACTATGGTGCTACTCCCCAGAAATAAGCAAGTGATTTATGAATCGCAAAGTCCCGTGCTTTGCCGTGCCATACCTCACTTCCAGATGTAAGACCAGCAAGCAGCGGTCAGCCATCTCCTGGAATGACTTGGCAAGTTCATTCAGAGTCCGCATGATCAGATCCGACACTGGGGGGAGATCCACATACATGTGGCTGTCTTGAGCAGGAGAAAGCACTGAAAAAAGGGGTGAGGACAAAACACCAATCATTTCATTAGATGTCAAGAGATTTTTTTGAAATAACATGTTATTTTGTTGTTCATCTTCTCGTTTTTACCAATTCGGTTAATGTTAGTGTTTGCAGCATTAGAAGTCCAAGATGCAATACGATTTCTATACTTGATTAAGCACAGCAGCTCAGCTGATTGTCTTGAATCAATTCATAGAATGATAGAAACAGAACCTCAGAGTTGGAAGTGGCCCTAATAGTCATGTGGCCCAACCACTTGCTCTGTGCTTGTGTCTTTTTTTTACATCTTCAGGTGTCTGTTCAGCTTCCGGATGCACACGTGCACAGATGCTGGTGAAAGGAAATGCCTTTCCAGGCAGCCATTCCATCTGTGAGAGAGATTTGACCATCTCATGTCAAGCCAATGTCTGTCTTCATTAACATCTGATCACTGGCTCTGATTCTCCCTAACTTTGCAATCATTTTCATATGTGTTAGTACTTCAAGTACTGAAGGTACCTCTTTTAGTTTCCTTGAAGTTGTCTCTTTTCCAGGCTAAATGTCCACAATTCTTTAACCACTCTTCCAATGACTGGATTGAATCATTTTATAATTCTCAAAATTGATGACCAAAATAATCCAGTTCTTCCACACTTCCCTTGAAATGGGAGGCTTAGAGCCAAGCAGAATAAATACTACAGAGGGCCCTGACTTGTCTAGAGAGAATAATAAATTTCCCTTTTCTAGATGCTATGCTGCTTACACTGAAGCCTAAAATCTGGGGAGTGGAAGAGGTATTGCACTGCATTCCGTTCTAACTCCTACATACACCATGGCCAACTAGAAGCCCTAAAAAGGTCTTTCTGGAAAATTTGATAAAGCTACCTTCTATATCTTTCCAAAATAATTTATATCAATATTTAACAGCATTGGACATTTTCTTCAGGAAAATACTGAGCAGCAAAAATGTGAAGTACACACATTATAGACTTCTATAGTATTTCTTGTTCCCTAAACTTTCTCAAAGATCACCAACGATAATTTGATAATCTCATTCAAAAGTTCTCTTAGCTCTCTAGAACCTCAAAGTTTGGCTTTGAGTCCTATCTCTAGCGCTTATTTTATGTAACCAAGAACTAGTAATAATAATTTAAATTCTCTGTATTTCTTTCTTCTATAAAATGGGGATTATAGTACCTCCATCATGGGGTTGAATGGACTAATGTAGATAAAACAAGAATAACGGCATACAAAACTTACTCAACATAAACAAGAAACATAAGCAATTGTCATTATTCTTTTGCATGTAATTTGTCCAGATTAAGTTTTAAGCTTAATTATAGCAACAAGATACTTACAAAATATTCCACCCATCTTGAAGTTCAATTTCCA
>RJWJ010008962.1:0-27833 GCA_004363605.1 Indri indri | reverse complement strand
ATAATTAGCTAGCTCTTAAATGTCACATGGAAATCCGTTAGGTCGGGTGGAGAGTAAACAGGTAGCAAGGAGGTGGCCAAGGGTGGGGAGCAGGAACGAAATTGTGGCTAGGAACCAAACTGTGGTTAGGAACTGTTCCCTGGTGGGAACATACATGGTAAAAAGTTCCTAGTAACCTTTAACTGACTTAGAGCTCATTACCATCTAATTAGCCTAACATGAGTGGAGCTTCAAGGAAAATTCTAGAAAAGATGCATGCACAGAAAGGGAAGCTATTATATAACCTACCCTGTATGTAACCTGTCATGTGATCTGTTACATAACACCAACCTGTCAATCACCCCCAAAGGCGGGAAACGGCATCCAATCCTGCCAGGAGAAAGGCAGGACAAACTAACGGGCTTAAAAAGGCAGCGTGTGCTCGGCCTCTGGCATCTTTCTCCACTCGTGGAGACTGACCTGTTCGTTTCTCTGGAATGTATTTTCACTTTGTGTAGCTTCCTTCCTTCTTTTCATTCTTTCTTTTATGTGATAAACTATTTGTATAAAATTGCTCTGTGTTTGTGATCACCCCATCATCGGCTCGACTTCGTACCAGTACTCACTCCTGACACTGGGAACTGGGGGACTAGGGAACATCCACAAAGACGAACCTAACAAATCTACTAAAAAGGGATGCTGGCAGAATCTTCTTGGAGATTATGGTTAAGATAGGAGGTTACTGGACACACACACACACACACTTTTGTGCAGACCCTTTTAGAGGCTATGTGGCTGTATGTTTATCTCAGGCATTGCTCTTCCTATCAGCAGAGCGCACATGTATTGGGCTTTAAAATTATTAATACTTGATCACTTATGAAGACATGCACTTTGAGCTGTTTTTCTAATACTGGGGATGGGACATCAGATAATTCATAATATCCTGGTTCCTCCTATGACCACTGCATAAAAGCATGTATCTTTAAGATGCCAAGCTAACTGTCTGAGGCAAGGGAACTGAAGCTTTCTCTACCACATAAATTGATTGACCTATATGAGGAAGCTGAACCTTGGTCTCTGGAGCAGACACTGCTTTTTTGGTGAACCTGCAGATATTTCCAATTCCCTTCTCCCTTGCTCACTCCACTATAGACTCTGGAAAGCTAAATGTTTGTATTCCCAGCCCTGTTTGTTGCTAGAGGTGGCCATGTATCATGGTCTGTCTAGTAACCCCCTTAAGTAGAATCTTCTGTGGTTTTGGGGGAGTCTTTTGTTTTTCCTGATAAAAGGAGAGAGCTGAAGCTGGTGCCACCCTTATCTCCACCTTTCCCCCATTTCCTGATTTGAATACGGAACCTGTAGTTGCAGCAAGTCTTGCTATCAAGAGGGAAAGATCGAGAATCAGAGAGGTGCTAGACTAAGTATTGTTGAACCACAGGCCAATACCACCAACTGCTTGCCTTCAGACTTCTCATTATATTAGGAAAACAAGTACCTCTTTAAACCACTGCAAATTAAAAAATGAATAACTTGCTGCTAAGTTAAATCCTGGTTTCAGCCTCTGAAATTTTAAATTCTATTGTCATATTCTCAGATTGAAAACTTTTCTTCTTTCAACTCTCTCAAACCCTCATTTGCATTCCACCTGCTATAACTTTAACTCTGCAATCCTTCATTTTCTCCTGGTAGAACAGGTCCCTCTTAGGGTCCTCAGCATGGATTGTGTGGTTGATCCCCTGAGCTACTCTTTCAACAGAAACCTCAACTCCCTTGAAGATTCATCTTTCGCTATAACTGCCCTAAAACTCAATGTAACTCTGGGTCAATTTTACAACTTACCCTTTGACAAGAAAACAAAAGTAAAGATTGTTCCCTGATCCTAAAACCAGACAAAGACACAATAAAAAAAGAAAACTACAGGCCCATATTCCTGATGAACACAGATATAAAAATCCTCAACAAAATATTAGCAAACAGAATTCAACAACACATCAAAAAGATCATTCACCATGGTCAAGTGGGATTCATCCCAGGGACGCAAGGATGGTTCAACATATACCAATCAATAACCAAGATACGTCACATCAATAGATTCAAGGACAAAAATCATATGATCATTTCAATAGATGCTGAAAAAGCATCTGATAAAATTCAACATCCCTTTATGATAAAAACCCTCAAAAAATTGGGTATAGGAGCATACCTCAACAAGATAAAGGCTAATATGATAATCCCATAGCTATTGTCATACTGAATGGGGAACAATTGAAAGCCTTTCCAGTAAGATCTGGAATAAGATAAGAGTGCCTACTTTCACCACTTCTATTCAACATTGCATTGGAAGTCCTAGCCAGAGCAATTAGGTAAGAGAAAGAAATAAAGGGCATCTAAATTAGAAAGGAAGAAGTCAAATTATCCTTGTTGGCAGATGACACAATCTTTTTCTAAACAGAAAAACCTAAAGACTCCACCAAAAATTTACTGGAATTGATAAAAAACTCAGTAAAGTTGCAGGCTATGAAATCCACATACAAAAATCAACATTTCTGTATACTGACAGCAACCAATCTGAAAAAGAAATGAAAACAATCTCATTTACAATAGCTACACAAAAAACTCTAGGAATAAATTTCTCCAAAGAAGTAAAAGATCTCTGTGAGGAAAATTACAAAACATTGATGAAAGCAATTGAGGAGGACACAAAAAAATGGAAGGATATCCCATGATCATGGATTGGAAGAATGACTATTGTTAAAAATGTCTATACTACTCAAAGAGATCTGCAGATTCAATGTGATCTGTATCAAAATATCAATGACAATCTTCACAGAAATAGAAAAAAATAATCTTAAAGTTTATATGGAACTACAAAAGACCTCAAATAGCTAAAGCAATCCTGAGCAAAAATAACAAAGCTGGAGGCACCACACTACCTGTTTTTAAACTGTACTGCAAAGCTATAGGAACTAAAACAGCATGGTACTGGCAAAAACAGACACATAGTCCAATGGAACAGAATAGAGAACCCAGAAATAAATCCATGCACTTACAGCTAACTCACTCATTTTCAACAAAGACGCCAAGAACATACACTGGGGGATGAACAGTCTCTTTAGTAAACGGTGCTGGGAAAACCAGATATCCACATGTAGAAGAATGGAACTAGATTCCTATCTTTCACCACAGACAAAAATAAACTCAAAATGCATTAAAGACTTAAATGGAACACCTGAAACTATGAAACTACTAGAAGATAGCATTGAGGAAATGCTCCGGGCCATTGGTCTGGTCAAAGATTTTTTGGGTAAGACCTCAAAAGCAGAGGCAACCAAAGCAAAAATAGATAAATGTGATCACATCAAGCTAAAAAGCTTCTGCACAGCAAAGGAAACAATTAAGAAAGTGAAGAGACAACCCACAGAATGGGAGGAAATATTTGCAAACTATCTACCTACCAACGGATTAACTAGATCATATAAGGAACTCAAACATTCCAATAGAGAAACCCAGATAATCTGATGTTTAAAGGCACATAAGATCAGAATAGACATTTCCCCAAAGAAGACATACAAATAGTCAACAGGTATATGAAAAAATGATCTACATCACTAATCATCAGGGAAATGCAAATCAAAACTACAATGAGATATCATCTCACCTCAGTCAGAATGGCTGTTACCAAAAAGACAAAACAAACAAACAACAAAGAAAAAAAAAAGGCAAAAACAAACCAAATGATGGTGAAGATGTGGAGAAAGGGGAACACTCATATACTGTTGAGAAATATAAAGTAGCACAGCCATTATGGAAAACAGTATGGACGTTCCTCCTAAAACTAAAAATCGAACTACCATATAATCCAGCAATCCTACTGCTGGGTACATCTCCAAAAGAAAGAAAAGTGGTACTTCAAAGAGCTATCCGCAGGCTCATATTTACTGCAGCACTATTTATAATAGCCAAGATACAGAACCAACTTAAGTGTCCATCAATGGATGAATTGATCAAGAAAATGTATATATACACAATGGAATACAATTCAGCCATAAAAAGGGATAAAATCCAGTCATGTGCAGCAACATCAATGGAATTTGAGGTCATTAGGTTAAGTAAAATAAGCCAGGCACAGAAAGACAAACATTTCATGTTCTTGCTCATATATGGGAACTAAAAAGTAGATCTCATGGAAGTAGAGAGTAGATTGGTGGTTACCAGAAGTTGGGAAGGAAAGAGAGTTTGTTAATGGGTACAAAAGCACAGTTTGGGTAGAAGGAATAAACTCTATTATTTGATAGTACCATAGGGTAATTATAGTTAACAGTAATTTATTGTGCATTTCAAAATAGCTAGAAGAGAAGAATTTTATTGTTCCCAACACAAAGAAATGATAAATGTTTGAGGTGGCGGATATTTCAATTACCCTGATTTTATCATTATACATTGTATAAATGTATCAAAATATCCCATGTACCCCCAAAATATGTACAACTATGATATATCAATAAAAAAATACCAAAAAAGTACAGATTGTTGCCACTAAAATTTTAATCTCAAAAAAAGCTTTTGAGGCATGGGGGGGGGGAAATAAAAAGAAAAAAAAATGCTTTCGATATCTTTGTCAGTCCTTTCACTAGTGCATGGTTAGCTCCTTCCCTTTCTCAGCAACTTCTCCAAATTCATGCTGCTCTCCTCCGGCCCTTTGTCCTGTCTATTCCCTACTCTTCTTTTCATGGGACCTCACATTCTTAACAAGACTTCAAAAGAATTGTCAACACTTACTTTCTCCAGTCCTGCCTTCTATCAATGCTCCAGTGTGCCAAAGTCTGATTTCTGCCTCCAACTCTTTATCCAAAAATTACTCTGAAATTGGCTAGGTGTGGTGGTGGCTCATGCCTATAATCCTAGCACTCTGGGAGGCTGGGGCAGGAGGATCGCTTGAGGCCAGGAGTTTGAGGTTGCTGTGAGCTATTATGATGCCACTGCACTCTAGCTGGGGCGACAGAGGGAGACTCTGTCTCAAAACAACCAAACAAATGAACGAACAAAAAAACACTCATCAATCTACTGGATGCTTTTCAGTCCTAATCTCATAAAAGCTCTCTGCTACATTTGAATTTAATGGCCATTTACTTCTTGAAATTATGTCTTCTTTTGGCTTAGCTGGCATCATATTCTTCTGGGTGTTCTTTTACCTCTCTGACATTTCCTTCATAATTTCCTTCACTGAATCCTCTTCCTTTAGTTCACTCGTAAATGCTGGTGTTCCTGGGGATTTTTTTCTTCTATTGGTCTTCCTTACTTGACATTTTGCTCTGAGTGAGCTCATCTAGTTTCATCATTTGCACTATTATCCATGAAAGGATGACTCCTAAACATAATTTGATTAACTATTTGCAAGATATCTTTCCCTGTATATCCCATAGGCATCTCAAATGCAATGTGTTTGAAATTAAACTCATTATCTTTCTCTAGCATCTGTTCTTTATAGTGAATTCCCTTTCTACAAGTGATACATCAATTTAGGATCTAAACTGCAAACGTGAATGTAAAGTTTGACTCTCTCCTCTCCAGCAAAGACTAATTTCTGCCGATTTTGTTTAATAAATATTTTCTTATATTTATTTTTTCTTTTCTATATCTACTTCGTTAGCCACTTTCTCAGTTTCGACCTCATCTCTTCCATGGACTGCAATAGTCTCCAGACTGGCATCTCTGCTTCTTACCCAGCTCCTTTTTATCCAATTAAATATGAGTTAAAGAGAGTTATTTACCCAAAACACGAATTTGACTATGTTAATTCCTTGTATAAATAACATCAGTGTTTCCTGTTGCTTATATGATACAAATCCAAGCTTCTTAGCAAGGCTTTCCGTGATTTCTGATTTCTGCCCAACCCTCCAGTTTTTCTCCATTTCTCATCACTCTCTCCTTCCTTTCCAACTTTCTCCCTAACCCTGGCCCTTTGACCTACTATCCTTTTGAAGCAAATCTCCCATATGAATCATGCTGTCTCATGATTCTATACCTTTGATGGCTCTTACTTCTCTTTCAAAACGATTCATGCTTTCTCTGGCTCAGAAAATCTTTCCTGATTGCTCAGGCAGGCTCAGCGGTTCTTCTAACCCTTTTTAATAAAACTGAACAAATGATTTAATTGGCGAATAAAAATGACAGAGAATTCACATCATAACAGATTGATAAAGATCAGAAAAAGAAGGAGCATCTTGCCATTTACAACTGTAACTTTCTTCTTCCTTTCCTGAATATAATCGAGGGAGAGAGTGAGTGTGGGGAAGTAGTTCATTATAGCTGGTTTCCTGGGCTACCCAGGAATCTTACAGAAATACAGTTTAAAGCATTTCTTGTCAGTCCCTACAGACCAAGTTCTTTCCCTATAAACTGCATTTCCTTTAGAAGTCACTTTACTTTTGTGAGTAGTCAATCCACTGAGCCGCAGCCAAGACTTGGGGTCTCTATTTTCTATTGACATAAAATCCCTGGCCTGTTAAATACCCGGCATCTCTCAAGGAAAGCCAACATACTAACTGTCATGGAGAAGCAATCAGTCTAGGACATTAGAATGTCTCAAGTGGTTCCACATCCTAATATTAACCAGCCTGAAATCTGTTTAGGTCTTAAAATTAGTCAAAATTAGACTCATTCAGGCCCAGAAGAGCATCTGTTTTCAAGGATGCAGCTGCTACACTTTCAATGGCAACTTACTGTGACTTCTTTAATTGATTCATAGGAGGATGTCCTTGTGCATCTGCAATATTATCTAAAATTGTTACAATATTAGCTTAGACTAGTATCAGCTGCCATGAGAGTGACAAATTGAAAAGGGAAAGATGGTTATCTCGGCAGGAAAAGAAAGGTTAATGCTGTGAATTCGGACTTTTTAGAAGATAGGAAAAGACACTGAAGAGTGATCCTGTGAGATATTTTCACTGGATATATTTTAGAAGATCAAATTTTGGTACAAAAATTTCTGAATCCTCTTCCCATTTGTGCAGAGGTGAGAGACACCACATAATGATTTCTGCTTTAACCTGGGATAAAATTATTTAACTTTTTTAAAAAAAATTTTTATTTTATTTTTATTTCTTGTAGAGAAAGGGTCTATGTTGCCCAGGTTCGTCTCAAACTCCTGGCCTCAAGTGATCCTCCCACTTCAGCCTCCTAAGGTGCTGGGATTACAGGGGGTGAGCCACCATGCCCAACCAAATTATTTAACTTTTAATCTTTAGTTTTCCTATAGAAAATTATAATAATAGCACCTTCCCAACTCCTAGAGCAATGTGTCATTAGGTCTTATAAATAATTCTGAAATCCTTTGATGTTGTTACCTGGCCAAACACTTTTTTGTAAAATAAAAACAGGAATGCTGTTAGGTCTGTGCCATTAAGAATTCATGGGGCTCACAAAGTCAATGGGGTCTGTGACAGGAGCCCCTCCCGCTAACCTCTTTCCTCTCCTTAAATGCCTGTGGGATATGCTACTATCAAGCCTAGAGCTGGGGTAGGATTTTAAAGTGTCAGATACTATAATACCCCAGTTTCAAGCTGGAAATTTAACATCAGCTGTCTCTATCCTCAGTTTTCACAATTTCTTTGAACTACTATCCCTACTTTTTATTCATTCTCTTGAATTATCTGCAAACGTATACAAGCTAACTGACCCCTACCCCAGTGCTCTGTACACTGCAGGTACTTAATACGTGTTTGTTAAATAAATTATTTATCCATTTATGAAGACTACTGGTTTTTAGAATGGATAGGTGATTTTCACATGCTAAAATACCTACCACCTTATTAACATCTAATTTGAATTTTCTTAGGATAGCGATGTCCTTTGCTCTCCAAACTAAAATTTCCTGGTAACTCTTATTGATCACTCTTTCCTGAGACACATTTTCCAAAGCTATCTACTCTTTCCCAACAGTCCTCAGCTTCTGCCACTGTTATTGATTCATTTATTTAGTTGTCCTTTCCCATCTTCCAAACCATCTATAACCTCGTTAAGTCCTTCTGCTATGTTTCTACACAAGGATGGGCCTTATCTAAGGAACATGTTTGGAAAGTTCTCCCCGTTTTGCTTCCTATTTCGGAAGCAATGGTTCTTCTGTTCCCAAATAATAATAACTATCTTTCTTCATGGATGCCAGAAGTTTTGGGATTGAACTAGCAAGTTCAATTGGTTTTGAAAACCAACAGGCTGACTGAGACTGTCCCTTGACCAATAGAATTCTGATTCCAAAAGATAGAGACATATTGCACATTATTCAGCTTAGACCTTATACATACGAACACACATATATAACCAGCTCTGCAAACATAGCTTATTCTCTGAGACATAACACCCAATCAATAAATCCCTTCATATCTAAACAGCTGTGCAGCAAGAATTCCCAGCCTTTTCACTGCTGTCCCTCTTTTGTCCACTCTTACAGAAGAGGAAGGGCAAACAGAAGATTCATGGGGGCCGGGCGCGGTGGCTCACGCCTGTAATCCTAGCACTCTGGGAGGCCGAGGCGGGCGGATCGTTCTGAGCTCAGGAGTTTGCGACCAGCCTGAGCAAGAGCGAGACCCCGTCTCTACCAAAAATAGAAAGAAATTAATTGGACAGCTAAAAATATATAGAAAAAATTAGCCGGGCATGGTGGCGCATGCCTGTGGTCCCAGCTACTCGGGAGGCTCAGACAGTAGGATCGCTTGAGCCCAGGAGTTTGAGGTTGCTGTGAGCTAGGCTGATGCCACGGCACTCGCCCCAGGCAAGAGAGTGAGACTCTGTCTCAAAAAAAAAAAAAAAAGAAGATTCATGGGGGTGGGGAAAAGTGGAAGAAATTCATTACTAGGAAGGAAAAAAGTGGTAAGAATGTGCAAACTGGAAGATGAAAGGAAGATATCTTATTTATCAATGGAAAAAGTTTTATAGCATCTTATGAGAAAGAGAAATGTTACATGTTCTTTTGAAAGACAGCTCAGAGAAACTCTGGGAGCTGGCAACTCTGACAGGTGAGTAACGGTGATAAGTGAAACCAATCTTAGAGTCACGGCAAGCTGTTTCAGCAACTACTAGGTAAAACTGGTGTTAGAGTTACAACAGGCCATTTTAGCAGCTGGGCTTGTGGAAATTTAATTCTTGGAGCAGTTGCTATGTACTCTGAGTGTTTTCTCCCCTGGCCCCTTGATTCTGATTTAGTTGGGTATGACAAGAATGACCCAATTTGTATAATTAACTTTCACAGAGGGAACACTTTATATGTGGGTATAGGAGGCAGAGACCTACTTTCTTTTATATGGTACTATTTGTTATTCAAATGATGTGTGACACCTCTTCCCTCTATTGGTCATAGGACTATGGACACTATAACTTCTTAGTGTTCCTTAGAACACCTCCTCTGAAATGTCATATATTACCCTAACTATAGACAGTAATTTCGGGGGGAAGAAAAGATATGTCTGTTCCACCCACTGCCCAGCTTAATGTTTCAAATGTTCGATAACATTTGTTTGAGAATATATCATGAGGACCCCCCACCACTCAAAAAAAAAAATCAAAAACCAAACTCTTATGAAGAACTTGCACTTAATTTTAAGGATGTTGCTTAAGAGAAATTTTCATCTCTGTGAAACCATACTCTTTCCTGCTGCTCCCCAGGAATATAATTTATTCTTCCACTTTTTATTACCTTTAAAACAAATTTCCTAACAACCCCAAGACTTATTTTCCTCATATACACAAGAGTTGTTGTGACAACCAAATGAGGGACAGTGGCACTTGGCACTGTGCCTGCCACAAGCTAAGGACCATACTTTGACCTCCAGTTACACTCTCCTGGACTTGGCACCACTGTATGTGCCTATAGCTTCCCTAGTACATTGTGAGAGCCATGGTGACAAAAACAATAACTTATTCTTCCTGGCATCTCTCATAGTCCATAGCTCTTCCTTACACTCAGCAGACTGCCAATAATTCTTGTTGCATTTAATCTTCAAGTTAAGGACAAATCAAAGAGTTTCATAGCCATTTTTTACATTTAATGTCCACAATTCCTTTAACCTAATCTCTTTGAAATAGTTCATTAGCCTGGAACATTATTCTGTTCCAGGGTAAGAAACTGATGCCCAGAAAGGGTATCTGAAACTGAAGAATTATTTCAAATATCGAACGATACAGAAAGAACAAAGGAGATCCCTGTACAGTCAATTTTGAAGAGAAAAACAAAAACAAGAACCAAGGTAAAAATGGACAGTTGTTCCCTTAGGCTACCACAGAGTAAGTGGCCAATTCTAAGCCAATTCTACTTCACATTGCACAGATCTGTAGAGAGCAAACTGCATCCAGTTACTCACGAAACAGGGCTTGATGGTAACAAGTCCGAGCAAGCCTCGAGTTCCCCAAGACATTTAGCTTTGGGGCCCTATCTACACACAGTGCAAACCAGCTCAGACACATGCTTTTTATACCTTGTGATTGATAGTACAGACCTCAGTCTCTTTCAGTCCTGGGGAGAAACATTAAGGTTGATTTCCTCCTTTATTCCAAATAATCCTCCCTGAGGCTGGGTAAAAACCTCATCATCTACTAAAAAGGCATGTGGTGTGGCCAATTCAGCTCCTGCCGGATATGAAAAAGGGAAGGGGTGCGGGGGAGGGGGGAAGCTAATGAACAGCTCCCGTCTGTCTGTTGAAAAGCACTATTGTGGAGCTATATTAGATTTCCATGGACTTTGTAAGCCTTTTGTGAAATCCTGCATCAAAGAGCATCTTCAAGTGCTAACAAATACTTAACTAGATATTTTGGGTGAATAAGTGACACAGATTTAAGTTTTAAGAGAATTTTAGAGGTAAAAATATGACATAGCAGAGAGATAATACTTGTCTAGTGTTCAAACAGGAGCCTTCTAGCTTTAGCGTTTCGTAAATCTTCCAAAGAGCCTCAGGGAACGGCTTAGTCACTGGATAAATTAGAAACATTAGGTCCATTTACACATGGCGAAACTATGCCAGGCAGAAATAAAGCACATTTCCCAACATGACATGGCAAGGGCCACAGACAGGGACAGAACTAAAGGAGTTGAACTGAAAGTCCTACATTGAGCCCCTCTTAATTTAACTTTTTCCAGTTGCCTTTTTTCATAATTTCCTTTTCAGGCAGCTGCGTCACTCGTGAATTTGGACCTGAGTGGAGAAATCATCCTTACCTTCTTTCCTCAGAGCAGGTATAACCTTACTTTCATTTTTCATCCCCAATATGTAATGTGGTATCTGGAACAAGTAGGTAAGAACCAAGTATAGTGAACAGGAAGGTGCCCTTTGGAGGCAGAGAGACCTGAGTTCAAATTCCGGTTTTCTAACATACTATCTGGATGAATATTTCTGCAACAGATTCCCACCTGTGAAAAGAGGATCATTATACCTGCCTCACAGGATTCTGATGATTAAAAGAGAAAATATATAAAGGCTTAGAATAGTGTTTGACACACAAGCACTTAATACACGGCAATTACTATTACTACTACTATCATTTATTCAATTAAGTTGTTGAATAAACAAATAACAAAAACTCAGTATCCTTCTCCTCCATCTATAGTTTTACGTAGGCGTTAGAACAATTAGACTAGTGTTATACATTTGATGGCAAAATCTGAGAGCCACTATGACTGCAGAGGAAAATAGGCAGCGTCCTAGAAGCCAAGGCCACTCTGATCCCATTGCAGTGTGGATAACATATAGTCAACTGATTTACCTAGAAGCAGTAGCTGACCCTGCCTCCAAGCACAAAGACCATAATCATGACTAGCTGTGTAACTGGCGGGGGCTCCTTTGAATCATGTGGGAAGCAAGAAACATAGAAAGAATTAACTTGCTGACACATGGTGCAGAATTTGCCGGTGTAAATCTTGCTAAGACAATTTCTACTCAGCGAGGACAAGTGTGGCCACTTCTCAGTACGTGGTAAAGATAACAGTTAAGCACCTCCCCTTTAATCTCTCTTGTGTCAGATATTCCCTGTGCAGGCTAAACTGATGAGCTGGTATGATACACATATAGACTAATGCCTTGTGAAGGTTAATAATATATGACCATACTTCTGTCTTTCTACATTAGTAACACATGAATACTGTTCACACATCCATTCCAGTTTTGCCATATACTCCCAAGAATAATTTACAGTTCATAAAGATGCTTCCAGAATCAACTTTCTTAAAAACCAAAAGATTAATAATCTGTGTTTATGTCAGTTAAGGGTAACTACATAGAGAAGCAATCATTTACCTATCAGTTGATTACATAATTTCGGGATATTACCTCAAAATCTAAATATCTTTCTCTAAGTAAAAGGATATGAGTATTCTCATATTAACTATGAACCAAATCTTCCTATCTACAACAACATTTCTTTTGGATTACCATTTCTTTTGTTTCTGTTTTTTTTTTTTAATTTTTAATTATCATGGGTACATAATAGTTGCACATCTTTATAGGGTACATGTAACGTCTTGAGACAGGCATACAATGTGAATTAATCAAATCAGGGTAATTGGCGTATCCATCACCTCAGGCATTTATCATTTCTTTGTGTTAGGAACATTCCGATTCTATTCTTTTAGTTATTTTAAAGTATACCCTAACTTATTATTGATTATAGTCACTTTGTTGTACTATCAAATATTATTCATTCTATCTAACTATATTTTTGCACCCATTAACCATCCTTCCCAGCCTCTGGTAACCATTATTTTACTTTCTGTCTCCACAAGATCAATTGTTTTTCATATTAATTAATAGTTCCCACATGAGTGAGAACACGAGAGATTTGTCTTTCTGAGCTTGGCTTACTTCACTTAATGTTATCTAGTTCCATCCATGTTGTTGCAAATGACAGGATTTAATTCATTTTTGTGGCTATATAATATTCCATTGTGTGAATGTATCACAATTTCCTTATTCATTCATCCATTGATGGACACTTGGGTTGATTCCATACTTAGCTGTTGAAAATAGTTCTGCAATAAACATGGGAGTGCAGATATCTTTTTGATATACTGAATTCCCTTCCTTTGGATATATACCAAGCAGTGGGATTGCTGAGTCATATGGTCGACAATCATTTCTTTTGGATTGGCCCAGAAAGTAGTGGTTAAATTCCGATTCGTCCACTTACTAATTGAATAACTTTGGGCAACTGTTAAACCTGTGAATCGGAGTGACACCATTTTCAGTCTCGGAAGGTCATCATAAGGATTCAAGGAAATAAAACACATAAAACATTTAGAACAATGATTGGCACATAGTAAGTGCTCAGCAAATCCAAGTTGTTGTTGAATCCCCTGGTGGAAATCTTGAAAGAGTGAGATTCCTATACTCATCCCCTTACTCACCAAAAAACCTTGTAAGAAATCTGATTGCTGTGGGCTTAGTTGTTCATGTTGTCTAATAATGTTCAGACAGGAAATGATATATTGACACATTAAAACATTGACATTGTGTAAGATCATGACTTTTTAAACTCGAAATAGGAAATCACAAAAGTGTCAGAACACCATAGGGGTCTGGAAATGTTCAAGTCAGTGAAGACATGCAGGAAAAAAAAAGGCATTAAGTGGAGACAGGCTTAAATTTTATCTTTTCATCCATAAAAAGTAACTTTCTCCAGAGTTGAGGATTCAATAGTAGAGAAGGCGTTTCAGCAGGCATGAGGTAAGTGTAATTTGGTGGGAAGTGTGGAATGATGCTCAGGAGCAGCTTGGGAAGAGATAAAGTAATGGTTTTTAATTTTTTTGTTGGTTTTTAAAAAATATTAATATTTATTTATTTCAAAATATTAAGGGAGTACAAATGTTTTCGTTACATGGATACATGAAGTCAGGGCTTTCAGTGTGCCTGTCACCTGGATAGTGTTCACTGTACCCGTTAAGTAAGTTTTTTTTATCCCTCATCCCCCTCTCACCCTCCCTCCTGAATTTCCAATGTCCTTTACATGCCTTTTTTAATAAAATGATTTCTTTTCCTTTTGTAGATATCCAGTAGTGGAATTGCTGGATCCAATTATAGGTCTACTTTTAGTTCTTTGAGGAACCTCAATACTATTTTCCATAGAGGTTGTACTAGTTTGCAGTCTCACCAACAGTGTATAAGCATTCCTTTTTTAAGGCATCCATGCCAGTGTTTTGTTTATGTTCTATTTGCTATGAATCTTCCAGGTGTTCAATGACCATCTTTTATCTGGATATCTAAACCTCTGGTGATACCAGGGAAGTTTTCCTCAATAATTCCCTCAAATAGGTTTTCCACGCTTTTTGGTTTTTCTTCTTCTCCCTCAGGGATACCTGTAATTCTTACAACAATCTAGCATTGGTTCACTTTGAATAGTCCCATATTTCTCTGAGTGTTTGTTCATTCTTATATTTTTTTACGCATCTTTGACTGCCTGGGTTTGTCCCAAACCTTGTCTACAAGCTCTGAAATGCTTTCTCCTGCTTGGTCTAGCTTGTTGTTGAAGTTTTCTGCTGTATTTTTAAGTTCCCTAAATGACTCTTTTATTTCTTCAAGTTTTGTTATATCTTTTCTTATGTTGTCTATCTCTTTAGCGACTTTTTCATTTTTTCATTCATGTCCTGAATTATATTTTGGTTTCTTTGTGTTGGTTTTTGGCTTTCTCATCAATCCCATTCATCTTATATGCCACCCATATTCTGAATTCTATCTCTGACATTTCAACAATTTCCTTTAGGTTGGTGTCCATTACTAGAGACCTATTTGCGATCCTTTGGGGGTGTTGAAACAGCTTGTCTTTCCACGTTGCCAGAGTTCTTATGCTGGTTCCTTCTCATCTGAAACCTCTTCTCTCAGCTCAAGACAGATAAGTTTGTGACGCACCTGTTGTCCTCTGCTTGGGAACTCTCCTAAAGAGGAGAGGTCAGGTCCCTGGCTGGTGCACTTGTGTCCTATTTGGGAGGATTGATCCAGGGGGAGGGGGGCAGATGCACTAAGAGCCTGTAATGCAGCTGTTCTCCTGCATCATCCCATTCTCCCGTGGTTGCTGCAGTCCAAGCTGGTGCCGACGGATAATTGCATGGAGTGGTAGGTTGGTCCCCAGGGTGCTATGGGAAGCTTGGGCAGGATGCTGGGTGAGTTCCTCTCCACAGAGGCTGGTGGCATGGGAGTTTGCTCTGCTCAGGCCTCCCTGCAGTTGTGGAAATGGCGGCTGGGTAAGGCTATTTAGGCGGTGGCCCCAAATGTCAGGGCTATGGGTGTTTGCTCCACTTAGTTCCAGGGGCGGTGGTGGTATACGGAGGGCTGGGGAAAGGCGATTTTTGGCGAGTGGGTCTCCAGTGATTTTCAGGTGCAGTGCAGCACAGGGTGCGGTTGGGATAGCTGGTGTGCAGGGCGCACAGCACGGGAAGCCACTGGGGCATGTGGGATGTGGGGCTTGTGGCAGGTGGACAGGTTGCAGGACCTTGGTGGGCACCTGGGCACATTGCAGGACCACGGCCAGTGGCAGAACAGGTTGTGGGACCTTGGTGGGCACATGGGTGTTTTGCGGGACCACAGCCAGTAGTGGGACAGGTGGCAAGATCTTGGCGGGAATCTGAGTGGATTGAGGGGCTTTGCCTGGTGCCTGGGGAGATCACGGGACCCTGGCCAGTGGCAGGTTGGCTCGTTGGGCCACAACAGCTGGGTGGCCTGTGGTTGGTGGGGCCGAGGAGACCAAAAGTAGTGTTTTTCACATTACTCTGAGGAGTGAATGACAGGGATCTCTGTTTTCATAGAAAGGATGTGGAGCTCGGTTCTTTAACAGTGAACCTAGGAGTTATTTTAGGAATTCAAAAGAACATTCAATGATGGTTTGACATTGTTCATGTGTTTGAGAGATCAGGTCTGCCTTACTCAAACAGGTCCCAAAAGGCCATGTTTATATTTTGAATCAGCATTTATTTCATGACCACGGTTTATTTCCCTTCTGCCAAAGGCACTGTGAGGGAAAGCACACACCTGAGTGTGACTCCATGTGGCACAGGTAAGGGAGTAGTGATTATGCATCTAAATAGCCATCACCGACAACTATGGAACTTGGACCTGAAATAACAGAGGTTTTGTTATTTTAAAATGAACAGGCAGAAATTGGGTTATAAATTATTTTAGTATTCACTGACATTGACAAATCAGGTCTTCTATGAAGGATTAAAACAGCTGAATCAGGATTATTTTGGAAAGATGCTTTTTATATTTACTACCATAAGAGTCTTGCTATTTTATTTGCTTTCTTAGAAATATGTTCGCCTTCCTATTACCCTGGACTAAATTTACTGTAGAAAGTGAAATGAGACAATACCCTTGTTCCCTGTCTGTTGTCAACTCAGCATCATCCCCAGCCACACAGGAACATTTTCCAACTTCTTGCCAGCAGGGTTTGGGGTTTGGATTCTGCCATGAAGAGGTACTCCCCAAAGACGTGTAAGGCAAAAAAAAAAAGGGAAGGTGACATTTTCCTCTTGCAGAGGTAGAAAGATGCTCAGGCAGCTGACGGCAGCTTCCAAGAGGGACTCTTCAAACAGCTGCTTCCTCACCACAGGTAGGGAAAACCCCGGGCTGCATTTCCTGATTTTCCTGAAGGTCAGCAGCTAGTTTCCTTGTTGTTTTGCTTCCTTCCAACTGTTGACTAAGCCCTTTCAGCAATTTTAAAAACATCTAATTTCTTGTATTAAATTCCCTCATGCTTGAAATACTTAAAGTGGTTTCTGTTTTCCTGACTGAGCATTGAGAATGATTGTAACACCTTGTACTCATGAGATATTCCTGAGCGGTGGCAACTCGAATCTCAGGGAATATTTCAAGCAGAAAGGAATGGGATCAAGGGTCATCAAGAATCCCTGGGCTACCCTTTGATGGCATGTTGTAACCTCTAAGGCAAAGATTTTCAGAAGGTCCTCTGCAGAGTTTCTAATCTCTGCTAAAGGACAAAATCACCACAAATATAGATCTTAATTGGTTTTTATTTGTGATTCTAGAATCACGTGGCCAAAATGGTTCAGAATGCTCTGCCCCACCGCATGTGCGGGTTTTACATATAGGCAGAGACAAGGAAGTGACATACAATGGGGTGAGGTGCAGAGACAGCTCAGTTGGTTCCAGCTCAGTGTTCGCCTTATTTGAACCTGGTTTCAACAGTTGGCTGCCTGTCACTGACTGAAACTTGGTTGATGCAATTGTCTGAGACTCAGCTACTTGTTACAAGAGTAGATTACAGTGTGTTTACACGTCAAGTTAGGTTACAGTTCACTATGTATGGAAACCATTTAGGCTGAACTTAAAATACGTATAGAGGCAGATTTAGGCCAAGCTTAATTCAATTTAACATTTCTCAATCCCCATTCTCTCCATCTTGCCCTCCCTACCTTAATCAGAGAAGCTCCACTTTTCTTTGTTACCCATTTAAGATTTTATAGTAAAATTTTGCGAGAATAAAGGGTTTTGCTGCTTAAAAAAAAAATGCTATTTACAAACCACTGCCCTTAAAAGGAAGGAGTTGGTCACAGCAAACAAGTTCCTACCGCATTCTACTCTCCAGTTGCCAGCCAAAGTAGGGATAAAAGTCAAACATTTAAATTATAATACAACTCCTATAGACTGAGGATGAGTGGCAGGAAAATCTACATAAATAACATTTATTTGGAAACAAGTGATCTGCTTTTTCCTTTCTCTTATTTCAGTTACTAATATCTAGTATGTTTTTTTATAATTTATGGAGTACTGGGCAAAGTATGAATTACTCTTATTCTTAATAACTCAATCAAGATTTCCTTCCAAAGTAGATTCAGCCTTCCCTTCAGAAAATATTTTGCTTTCTAATTTTTCAGAAAAGCGTACCACGGGTTTCTCTACTATTTTCTAAATAAACCCCAGGTTAAATATGCAGACCTCAACAAAACAGACTTCTCAGCAAGGCCATGGAATTTGGAGCTGCTTTCAATGATTCTACAAAACCTTCGGCTTAACACTGAATGTACCTTCCAAACAAATTCTATGTTCATGAGTATCCTAAGTATGTTAGAACTTCTGGGTTCCATAGTCTAAACCACCAACCCTTTGGCAACTAAGTTAAAGGTATGAAATTGAGAAGGAACCACCTAGTAAGGCAGAAAAGCTTAGGTCTCTTTTTTCTGAAGGTCAGTCATCAGAAAATTCACATTTAAAAAGTAAAATACTCTTAACGTTTTACATCTTCCTCTACTGAATTGATTAAACAGAATTTGATTTTCAAAGAAAAAATGAGCTGATATAGATAAACCTTGGTTTGATAGGACAATAGAGCTAAGTAGAAAAATATATTCACATCTATTTGGAAATTAAACATGGATATTTGAGATTGGGCAAGACTTGGTCTCAGATCACTAACTGTAAGGATATACACACAGTGCCCCTGTTCCCTTCATTGTAAACCCGGCCCAGTCTCTTTGGGCTCCTGTCATACTTTTCTTTTCCTCTTGTGAACTATGTTGGCTCCTGGCACTCAACACATTCTTTCCTATGTGCTAACAATCATATTGGTTCTAGGGATCATTGTCTAAAACTTTAGTCTACAGTTTCTAGAATTTCTTCTTTCACTCTGTTTTGAGAATGGGAATATCTGCTGTAATCTGGTGTTCTGTCACCTTTGACATGCTCCACAATTTATCAAATTTCCTTAATACCCTCAGATTTGATCCATGTGAGCTCTAAAGAAGCCAGATGCCATCTGATGCTCTCCTCACAACTATTTCTTACCATGACTTGTCCTATCCTGACATTTGAAGAGCAGGCCCCTTTCTAAATAAGATAGAAACAGAAGAGAAGCTGTAGTTCTGCTTTGTATTAACATTATATTCCTCATTCACCAATCGGTGGTGGGCACATCCATTTCGTATTCTTTCTGTGCCTAAACATAGCCACACACCGCATTTTGCTGTCCTCAGCATCTCTCATGATGATCAAGTCATTCTGGGGTTTAGCTTCCCTGAAATGACACCTAAAGGCTCACCTTACATTCTGTGTGCCTGCTGTGCACTCATCTTTGATTACAGGTTTCTTCTTTCCTTTTTAAAGACATATTTTTCTATGTGAGCTCATCAGAGAGTTCTCTGGATGTTATACGGTAGTATGGTGGTTAAAAGCACAGATTGTGAAGGCATAATGAATAGGTTCAAATTCCGCCTCTTCCACTTAATAACTTCAGAGCTGTGTGTACTTGGGTAAGTTATTTCACCGCTCTGTGCTTCAGTTTCCCAGTATGTAAAAATGGTGATAATGATGGTATCTACTTCCTGGGTTATTGTAAAAATAAAATGGGTAGTGTGTGTCTGTATGTGTGTTTTAGAATATACCCTGTCATAGAATGTGTTTGCCATTATTTTTTGTTAAAAGTACTTAGCATTTTATGGTTCAAATTTTATGTTGTATAATCTCCCATCCCTCATCATGAATTATATTCCCTTTGATAGGCTGTAATCATGGTATCACACCTATATTTTTTCCATTGTCTGAAAATTTAGCTTTCTAAAAACTAAACATCCAGCTGGGCCTGGTGTTCTCTCTCTTTGCTGTGTAAACTCCAATATGATATGTTAACATTCTCCAAAGATTACTATCATTTTTATATTCCCAGTGAATTCTTCCTTTTGGTCAGAATTATGTATAAAATATTGGGTGCCTCTATGTTTTTCCCTCTTGAGAAAAAGTCATCCCAAAGACAAGTTGAGAACTTATTTATCATTCTACTTTAGCCGAATTAGACTTCTGGAAATGTCTAGCTCATTGAAACCTCCTGTCACTACTACCACCATGTCAGTGTCATCATTTATGTCAAGAAGGCATCATCCACACCCTCTATCTCACCGAGTAGTATACCTGTATAACAGCATCACTTGCTTTGTCCTTCTTTGTTTGTTTTAATCTTCATTTGAATATTATTTCCAACTTCTCAGAGAGGTGAAATTCCATAAAATATTCCCCACATTTTACCTATTAACAAGGATGGTGGCTAAATAGCTGTGCTTTCCTCCATATGAGACAGAGAACTCAAAAGAAAGGTATAGGAATTTATATTGGGTTCTAACTTACTAGGTTGCTGCAAATGGTCCATTGGGTACTTTGCCATAATTTCAAGTGAAAATATTATATATACAGCAAAGATATTGATAAGTACTTGCAAAATCAACAGTAGACTCAATTCTCAATGGAACTTATACAGAATCCCATAATTTCATTTAGTTAGTAGCATCAACCGCTCCCTTCATTAAACCATTCACAAGAACTGCTAACAAGTGGAGTTACTTCAGGGGCACTCAGAAGTTTATTGCCCAGTGTGGAAATAATTAATATCTTCTTTGCCCCTGTGCTGAACCTTTTTAGGCTGTTTGCTTATAATTCTGCATGTTAACCCCAAAACAGAACTCCTATTTCACTCTATCTCCCAGCATGGGACAAATACAGGGCATGAAAAAAATGACATTTAAGTGAGTCCATGTTGCTGCTTCTAACAGGTCATTTGGGAGAATAATATCTAAGATTAAATTTGTATATTACAAATCAAATAATATTACTGTAAATATCTTTATACCAGAAGCGATTTCTATGAATCAACTGTGTCTACCTTAAGGAGAATTTTATACAATAAAGTTTTAGTTCAATTAAATAATTTGTACAGTTTCCTTTAGTTGCTTGCACTTAGATTTAAGCTGTAGTACACATCTGTGATGTGCAGGTAAAGTTTCATTTTAATGAATGTCATTTTAACATACAGCTCCATTTGGCACAGATAATTCCCTATCCTAGCACAGTGCTTGACATAGTCATAGTGTGCCCAGTTGTATAGTCAAGGAAATTGGAAATACCTTTGATGCCTCTGTCTCCTGTGGTCCCTGTATCATTCTTTCTTATTATCTTTTGAGTCCAATCCTACTGCCTCTACTTTGGTACATACAGTCTGCTGTGGTTTAATGTGTCCCCCAAAAACCATGGGTTGAAAATTTAATCCCCAATGCAACAGTGTTAAGAGGTGGGACCTTTAGCAATTAAGCAATGAGGGCTCCACCCTCACAAATGGATTAAGGGCATTAGAATAGGAGTGGGTTCACTATAAGAGGCTAAGTTTGGCCACCTCTTTGTCTCTTGCCCTTCTGCCTTCTGCTGTCCACCATGGGATGATGCAGCATGAAGATCCTCATCTCATGTGGGCCCCTCAATCTTGGACTTCCCAGCCTCCAGAACTATAAGAAATAAATCTCTATTCTTTATAAACTACCCAGTCTCAGGTATTGTTATAGCAGACAAAACAGACTAAGACAAGTCCTTCATCACTTATCACCCATTTTAATGTATCAGGTTCCTAAATAATCTCTTTGCCTTAAGAATTACGCCTCTCCAATTCATTCCCCTATAGTCTTACTGGAGAAATCATTCCAAAACACTATCCAGTCATCTCTCTCTTATGTCTATAATCTTTCAATAGCTCGATCTTACCCTCCAAATAAAATCTCAGTTGGCCTTGCCCACACCTCTGGCCTCATTGCTTGTTGCTCCCCTAAATTGAGCTCTAAGTTCCACCTCTATTGAATACATGAATTATGCTGAACTCACCATATTTTCTTTCATTTCGTAGCCTTTTATTTAGTTTACCTTCCATAATATGACTTTCTATCTCCTCTTTGTGTGACTAATTACTATTTATCCTTCAAGACTCAGATCAGAGGCCACCTTCTCCAGAAAGCCTTTTCTTATATTTATATTCCCCTTAAGATGCACACTTCATATATTCCCATGATGTGTTGTGCTTTATCTATAGTCCCCAAATCACATTTTGGGGTAATTACTTTCATGCCTATCTTTTATAAGACTTTTAAACCCCCGCAGGCAGAATTACCTGTGTCCCCATGGCCTAGAATATAGCTGATACTGTGTTATTTGTTAAACTGAATTGATCCCCAAATATTTACTGAATGAATGAATATCTTCCCTGATGTCCCCACAAGACAGTTGCTTCATTGATCTAGTTTAATTTCTATTGGATAAATTCCCCAGAACACATGATTTATAAATCCCTATCTATGCATGTAACCACTGCGACTGTCTGGCTGATTGACGACGTGTCTGTTTCCTCAGGAGGGGATGCCTACTGAAGAAAGTGGACGGTGAAGCAGGGGGCAAAGCCAGGGAACACAACAGGAGGGTCAGAGGTCAATGGCAAAAAGAGGAAAGCCAAATTTCCTTTTCTAAGCAATACCACTTTCAGCACTTTCTCATTCTCTGGAACTCAAAAACCCGTAACACACAAAATTGCAAAAACTTCCCTAATATAGAGAGAGGAAATCCCCAAGTTTTTATACATGCAGTGTTTATCTATGAGTTGCTTTATTTAAACATAAAGACATGTAAATAATCTTTCCTCTGCATATCCTACCACACTATGTTTTCAAATATACTTTGAACTTAAGCAATTATGATATTTCAAATTTGTTAAAATGTCATTTTACCTGTTTTTATTAGGTAAGGAAACAACTTAAATGATGGAAAATAAAGAACTTTCTCATCCAGAAAGTAGAAAGCATGTCCAAGAGTTACCAAAGTCCATCTTTAGAAGAAAATGCATCTTTGCTATGTGCTTCAGATAAAGGCTTGTTAAAATTTCTTCTGTCACATGAGAAAGTAGAAATCACAAATGTAGTGGACAGACTAATCACCTACACTGAGGGGTCCTGAAAGAATGGAAAGTACAGAATATAAGAAGGAGAAGGAAAAACAGGGTAAAATTTCTTGTTAGTTCAATGAAAAGTAATGCGGCTCTCAGGTCAATACCCCGGCTCTATCCCTGGCTAAGCATAGTTGATACCTTTTATTCTTCTGTTTTTCCATCCATCAAATAGGAATAAAGATGTTTGCTTTCTAATTAGCTCAGAAAGTGGCTGTGGGAATTAACCAGTGGATGACTATTGTGTAAGGTACAATGTACAGGGCTAGAGAGTTTTTGCTGGGGACACCAGGAAGTCAAAGAGAAAGGCAAGATAATTCAAAAATGGACACTGTAACTTCAGAGCTTCCTTGGGACTCCTGGGTTGCTCATTTCAGTGAAGAGGGGAGGGATGCCCAGTGGAACTCAGAAAGTGATGTAAACTCATTTGAGATGAGCTGTGATAAGGAGGCCCAACTGCGGTCCCCATCAGCTCGGTAAACACTAATGATGGAGACGGTGCAGGCTGCCACAGGTGATAAAGAGCCAGCTAACCACTCTATTAGTTTTTCATTTTGTGAATTAATGTCCTTCATGGCGTGTGTACACTAACCAGTAATGAATTGTCTCTTTCAAACTGCCTGGGGTACTCCTCACTGCCTCTGCAAGAAGGCATAAATTTCACATGGAAATTAGCACTTTTAAGAAGGCAATCATTCCTTTAAAAGAGGTTTGTTTTCCATTAGTTTCTACAAACATCTTTCCTTAAGAACATTTCTGTCATTATTAAAAAAAATCTATCCAATCTATTTTATAAAAATTAAATTAAAAAAGAGGCAAAATAATCCTCCATGAGAATATATATTCAATATATATTTCACATAAGAGTCCAGATATGAGCTGAGAATATTTTTTTTTTTTTAAAAAACCCAACAACTCTGAAGCCTGCTTATTCTTCTGCAATACCGAGAAATCAATTTTTTACTTATTGAGTCCTATTCATTAACCCCGCTGATTAGGTTTTCCTAAATTGCCAAGGTCCTCTAAACCTTCTCTAGCCCTGCAGAGTGAGAAAGTCAAGCCCAGGCCTCTGATGCACATGGTGGTATCTCATTTATCTTGGGTTTACAATCTTTCCATCTCACAAAGGACCATATAGTAAGTGCTGAGGTTCTCTATGCAGCCTTTAACCAGCTTCTCTGCGGATTCTTCATCCAGAAGACATTTCTTAAAGGCTCAGGAGTAATTTGGGAGTCATTTTAAGGTCTAAGGAGAACTCAGTAGATGCAGAAAAGGAAGGTGGGTCTGGAGAAGGTCGTTCGGAGACTGGAGTCTCTTGGTGGTGGCTGTCTGCTCTAAGGTTGACCACCTTGGGCCAGAGAAGCCTACACTGATAAAACTAAGTTTAAAAGCCTGAGGAAAAAAAATACGTTGGTTCTTCAACTTAGCTGGCTTTCTTTTTTTAATATAAAAAGTTATGATTCTGACATAAAGAACTGGATGAGGAGCCGGAGGTCTCAGTTCCATTACCGGTTCTTTTGCTGATTTTTCCAAGAGGGTTTTGGATTTATTTTCTTCCCTAAAGACTTATATACTGCCTATTTTCCTAAGAACTTGAAGTTCTTTCTCATATATTACCTCATATTAGCCTTGCAGATTTTAATTAAAAAGATTTCACAGGGGCATACACACATAATAAAAATATTCTCATAAAATATATAAGACAGGTCCCTATTTCTATATACTTAACATTCTTAACATTCATCCTTTCAAGACAAAGTACCCCTTTCTTCTTTTCTCCAGAATTTTCAATATTTCCTAGGCAACCGTGTTAAAAATAAAACAAAGCCTCTGTGTTAATTTAACTCATATCTTCTGTAGATAATGGCTCCAATTAGGCTGTAAGCCCTAAAGTGGCCAGGACCCCGTATCTAATGTTCACCCTTGAGTCCCCCATGCCCAACACAGACCTGGGCACAGGGCAGGTGAATGACTGAAGTCACAGAATGAAGAAAGGAACAATATCCATTCTTGTTCCGTACCAATTTCAGCTTCCTCTCCCCTTTCCTGGGAATTCTCATCTCTTTCCTTTTTGACACTTTAATATCATGGATTACTCTCTAATAATTTAAGCACAAAATCAGTCTTTCCCCCAAATCCTTGACACTGCAGCTATCCCATGGGGGTTGGGTGCCCACAACATCTGCTGTTGGTCACTTTCCTTTTGCTCCTTACCTTACTTGTCAGGGACACCCCTGGGTGCTGGCATGTCTTTTGCCCCTAGGCTGTCTGTAGTCTAAAGAGAAGTTCCTAAGGGTTCAAAATTTCTGTGTTCCACTGTGCAATATATTTTCTAGTTTATGACATTACAACAGTACTTAAGTGAGGCTGACGGTTTTATTGTTGGTCAATTAACATTTATTAAACACTTAGTATATACAAAATTTATACCCATTAAAATGTACTCTAAAACTAACAAGCATTCAAGTTTGTTTTTCTTTTTTTAATTTATAGGCATTTGAAAGTTCTGAGCACTTTACACATGGGTGCTTCCCCTCTCTCCCACCGAAACAAAAATGGGAGTCCCCAAACAACCTTTCTGTGATACCTGATCTAGGGGAGTAAGAAGAGGCACAAATGCAGCTAGTGATTAGCAGGTTGCCACCTGGTACAGTGGAGGGACCACGGCAGGTGGCCACAGGCTACCGTGCTCCCTTCCCTTGGGATCAGCTCCCTGTTGTTATGATGCTTGCCACCCTAGTATCCCAAAGCCATCCCTACATGTGCAGCATGCGAAAACATATTGAAATCCTCTTTGGATCACAATACATCTGTTCCAAGAGGCTGAATGAGAGATGCCAGGGGAACATTAACTCAGAATTTCCTAACTTGAGTGCAATTAAAATCTCAGCCACAGTGTGGAATTAATGTAGCCCTTTGCATTTTAAATACATATTTTAATTAAATGACACCCATCTGTAGAATATGAGACTGCATTTTTATTGAGGATTTCAAATGATATAATCTGTTCCTATGAAGCGTAAATGGCTTGGTTCATGTTTCCAAAAACCTCACAAGAATTACATAGATCTGGCATAAGCACATGTGGTGACACTCAATTTTGCTTAAATTTAAATCTGTTTAACTTGCATGGTAAGTGTTGTTTGTGTGATGAGATTTAGACTGTGTATAAAGAGTGACGGAAAATAAGAGCACAGCCTTTTAAACGTCTCGGGGTATGTCTCCACAGAGGCTGTCAGAGGGAGCCAGAGGGTCAGAGGTGGCACCTCTCTGTCCTGGCTAGAGCTGTTTAGTCGCAGTGATCATCTTTTCACTAATTTCACCTAACGAGAAGTGTCATCTAAGGTAAAAGGTATGTTAATGAGCCCAACTAACAAAATGCAGACAGAGCAGCTACTTGGGAGCCGCACAATTAGTTCTGACAGAAAAGATTTTGGGTATGTGCAAAGTTTCTCAGGAAACTGAACTACATTAACAAAAAAACACAGAGCAAATGCATCTTTTTCTGTGTAGAGCTGTTATTTAGTATCTTTGCTTGATGTGGTATTTTCACCTGTATTTCCGAAGTATATTCTTCAAGAAGATAAAGCCGGAGACAAGGCAGGAGGTAACCTTGGTTCTAGACCTGGCTGTGGCATGCCCTGGATGTGTGACTTCCAGAGAGTCAAAAGTTGGCTCTCGGTTTTCGTGTTCATAAACGGCTAGAAGGGAGCAAAGTTGTGCTGAGATGTTGAGATGAAGAGTGCGGGCGCTGGCATCTGACTGCACAGCTTTAAATCCTGCCTCTACCACTCTCAGCCTCAATATCTTCCTCTGAGAAATGAAGGCAACCACCGCCTACCTTACACGTTGCTGTAAGAACTAGACAAGGTAACACATTAGAGTGCGTAGACTTGGGTCTGCCTCCTACTTGGCTGGTGTTCAACAAATGCCAGCTATTACTATAGTCAGAAGACTCTGGTCTGGCAGTTGCATTGCCCTAGGTTCCATCCTGGCTTTGCCACTTGCTATTTCATGGTGTTAGAGAAGTTACTCCATCTTTGAACCTTATTTTTGACATATGAGGAATGGAGACAGTTATACCTACTGTATTAGCTTCCTATAGTTGCTATGATAAATTGCCACAAACCTAATGGCTTAAAACCACATAAATTTATTACCTTATGGTTCTGGAGATTTGAAGTTAGACATGGGTCTCAATGGCCTAAACAGGTGTCAGAGGCTCTGGGGTGAATCCATTTCCTTGTCTCTTCCATCTTCTAGAGGCTGCTGCATTCCTTGCCTGTGGCCTTCCTCATCTTCAAAGCTAGCAATGAGGAGATGAGTCTTTCTTACATTGCATTATTCTAATCTACTCTCTGCCTCCCTCTTCTACTTTTACGGGCCCTTGTAATTACAGTGGGCGCACCTGCATAATCCAGGATAATCTCCCTATTCTAAGGTGAGCTGATTAGCAACCTTATTTCCCCTTTGCCTGACATATTCATAGGTTGTGGGGATTAGGGTGTGAACATCATTCGGGGGCCATTATTCTGTCTACCATACTTACCCTCACAGGGTTGTGAAAATTAGTGCTGATATTCTAAAACCCTCAGTATAACGTCTTGTGCATAACAAATTCTCAATAAACGGCAGTGCTCATCCTTGGAGTTGACTACTGGCTAAGGTCCTGTCAAACCTGGAAGTTCTGGAATCTTATAATCACATAGCTAAATGTTTTGCTAATAGTTTTATGTTCCATTCATAAAGAAGTAGAGTGCAAGTCCTGACCATTTACCTGTAAACATTTGTCTGTTAATAGCCAGAATATTATAGCAACATAATATTTGGCTCTCTGGTTGATCTGCTGATAGTAACTTGAAGCAAGTTAAATCCCCTAGCAGGAAATAATGTGTATGCATAGAGTATGGAATAATAGACATTGGAGACTTGGAAGAGTGGGAGGATGGGAGGGGGGAAATGTCTGAAAAATCGGTGCAATGTACGTTATTCGGGTGATGATTACACTAAAAGCCCAGACTTCATCACCATGCAACATATCCATGTAACAAAACTGCACTTGTACCCCTTAAAATTATACAAATAAAATTTTAAAAAAAGAGGAAAAAAACACCGCATCC
>RJWJ010008961.1:0-51641 GCA_004363605.1 Indri indri | reverse complement strand
ATGTCACCTTCCCTAAGGCAGCAAGTCTGCTGGTCCTGACATCCCTGAACACATCTCCAAGCTTGGACCACTTGCCAAAAGACTCTCTCAAGTGCACATCTTCCACTTCCTTGCATTTATTTAAAAGAATTCCCATGCATGTTCACATCCACATAATATTCTCGTGAACTGTGAAAACAAGTATAATCTCCACTTTAAAAATGAAGACACAGAGGCACAGTAAGGTAAGGAGACTTGCCCAAGATCCCACAGGAGTCAGTGCCAGAAATGGAACTAGAATTCCAATCTCCTGACTTCAGCCCAGAAATAAACCAATTCTACCTCCTTCTTCCACTGTTGGCCAGTGCTGATTTTATAACTATCAAAGTAAAAATGGGCCCCTTTTGAAGTCACAAGATGAGCTTCCACTAGGAACTAAGAAATCAGTGTTTGGTAAGCAATCCTGAGCTAAGGATATATCTCTCTCTTTCCCTAATACAATTTCCGGTGGGTTGAACTTATTCCACATAGAAGCAGGAAAACATATACACACAGAGATGCATGTACATTCCTCTTCGAAAGGCAATCGCCAAAAGAATTGTGTACCCTATGCTTTTCTGTTTGAAGCATGTCTCGTTCTAGCACATGGTTTGGGCATCTCTCCTCCTAGAGGTAAGAATCGGGACTGTCTTCATCACCATTAGACCCCACCTCTGAACCAGCATCTGGCACAGCAGGTGCTCAAAGTCTGTGGGTGGCTGAGTGCACGCAGGACTAGGTGCCGACACGACGCGTGCACGCACGCAGGGAAATGAGTCGTCCCCTGTGACTGGAGATCAGCTATATTTACAGGTGTATTTAGAACTTGATAAGTAGGTCACGGTTAAGTTCGACCTCGGATGTCCACTGTTTTCTCCGGTAGTAATTCAAGGGCAACAGTGAAAGAACATAGGAGAAGGCAAGGGACTAGAGAACATTCTAACCCAAACCAGTGAAAATGGTGAGCTCAGGAACCGGAGCTTGTGAGCAGCAGTGCCTTCCAAAGGCAGCTGTGGGGCATGAGAAGGACAAGACTGGCCGACTCTGGACACTGAGAGGTTCTGGGGGCCCGGCCGAGTGCTCTGGGTGATTGTTGCTGAAGGCCAGATGAGCCCAGGGGCGGTCAAGGCAGGACACATGAAGAAGAGGGGAGAACAGGAGGAACAGAAGAGAATTATGGGCTTCACCAGCAAGGAATTCTATTAATTCACTCTCTCAGAAGCCATGGTGGTAATTTTATCTGTATTATTCTTCCTCTGAACTATAAAAGCAAACCAAATTCATGTTCAAGGCAGCTTCTCTGGGCCTGGAAAACCTCTCCTTTATGGTTGGGGAGGTTTGTTCAGAGGCCACAAAACAAAGGCATCTCAAGTAGTGATGCTATTTTTCCAAGTAACTCCCTTGCTGGTATTTTGTTGAGCACACACCCCAGTAAATTTCACTGGCCCGGGAAGGAAGCATGCGCTGTGTACTGGGAAAGACAGTGGAGCCTGAGTGTTCTGGAGACAAAAGAGCTGGATGCTAGTTCAGCATCTGCCACTCATTAAACAGGGACCCTCAGCCAAGACACTTCCCTTCTCCAAGTCTTGGTTTCCTACCTGTTGAACAAACCGGGCAACGCTGCTGCCTCACAGGGCTGCAGTGAGGCTGGTAAGAGCCTGCCACGGAACCCAGATGGTCACTTTGCGACCCTGAAGTGCTCTGCAGATGCACAGTGGAGTCATTTGTTTACTTAGAGGATTAAAAATCTGGCCAGGCACGGTGGCTCACGCCTGTAAGCCTAGCACTCTGGGAGGCCGACACGGGCGGATCGTTCTGAGCTCAGGAGTTTGAAACCGGCCTGAGCAAGAGCGAAACCTCGTCTCTACTAAAAGTAGAAAGAAATTAATTGGACAACTAAAAATATACAGAAAAAATTAGCCGGGCATGGTGGCACATGCCTGTAGTCACAGCTACTCAGGAGGCTGAGGCAGAAGGATTGCTTGAGCCCAGGAGTTTGAGGTTGCTGTGAGCTAGGATGACGCCACAGCACTCTAGCCCGGGCAACACAGTGAGACTCTGTCTCAAAAAAAAAAAAAAAAAAAAAAAAAAAATCTGATATGATTTGTTTGCAGATAAATGCTTCTCAAATATTTAAAATAAAAAGTTGAAAAATAAAATGAGATACTAGTAAACTATTATCATTTCCAGGGTCCCAATGAGTTTAACCCAATTAACGTATTCCCCTGTCTTGTCAAGATAGACCTACAACCCAGACCACCTCTCTGACAACGCAGCCATGTTATGTGGAAGAAAAACTTGAGGCAGCTAGAGTGGGAGCCAGTACAAACAGCTGGGTCTCTGTCCAGACGCAGGCCCAGGCCTTAGTTGCATGTCAATGCAAATCCAGTCACAAGATTTTTGAGCCAGTTTACCCTTGCTGAAAGGCCGGATTTTCTCTTTTTGAAGGAAAAATAATTTATTCTAAGTTACACAGTCATGTGTCTGCTGGGGCATCTGCTGATACAGGCTGGACTTGATTGGGTGATTGCTTTCAGCTGCAAATAGAGCTCTAAATTTCGTTCAGGTCTGCTCAGAATGTATGTATTTGAGGACCCAGGTTGGAGGGGTAGTGACTACCTGAGGAATAGTTACTTTCTCACGGATATAGGAGAGTTGAAGAAGACAAGCCCAATTCCACACACAGTTTAAGCCTCTGCTCATCTCACATCTACTAACATCCCATTGCCTACAGAAAGATGCATGGCCCACCCAACCGGGATTGATAAAATAACCTTTCCATAGAAGGGAAGGGAGAGTATTTTGAAAAATAATCTATCAAAATGCCCAAGTGCAGATATGTGGCTTTTCTATCTATGAAAGCAGTTAGAAATGTAATTACTTTTCGTAACATACCGGGAATTATACCCTTAGCTGTCGTGACAGTGAGTTCATGCTAGATCTCAACAGTGCATTCCAAACTTTTCTGACATGCCAAAATTAGGTCTATCTTCCAAAAATGTCAACTATGTTTCCCATTAGACCGGGATTTACTTCAAAGGCTTAGGGTTTCTTTGCCACACCTTATTTGCTAAGGCTTTCAGAGGAAACTGTCTATTGATACTTCTATCTTGTTGTGCCTTTCATCTAGCCTTTTCCTTAACAACATCCAGCCATCCAGCTTCCTCTATTATCATTTTTTTTTTTTGCAAAAGAAACATAAACATTTCTTTTAGAATCCATGAAATTCTTTTGCCAAACACTTTTTATTTCATTTAGTGTATATTTATATTACATAATTTTTTATTATTTTACTTTGTAGTTTATAATGTTGATATATCTTTTTAAATAAAGAAAGTGAAAATGTATAGATGGAAAATGATTACCTGAGGGTCATTGCCTCCGCGAGTGGCAGAACTATGACTATGGAGCAATTATTCTAATTGTCATAACCCTTGTACTATGATCTAACATTTCTTAATTACTTACATTGACTATTGCTCTCATACAGTATACATATAGCAAAAGCAGTTTGGGAAAGAAAACGCATATACAATATGCTTTAATTCCACTGGCAAAGTGAATTGAAGATTCATAAAGGGGCCTTGAAACTAATAAACTATGTTATTTAGTGAATCAGGATGAAGTCAGAACGAGGGTATTAATCACTATAATTTCAAACAAATGAACCTAAGGTTACCCAAGTGTGAAATTTTAAAAGTGGGAGATGTTTTATTATAAAAACTAAGACTCAATCCAAATATGAACTAATAAAACATCATGTAATAACTTAACAATGTACTAAAATCCATATTTAAGCTAACTTATTAACAGATTTTCTTATTTTTTCTTTTTTTTTTTCTTTACCCTAGGGCTGAAATTATTCTCACAGTCCTCTGCAGTGGCTTAGGAGAGAACCTTGCCCATTTTGGGTACTCAATATGCATTTCTTGAACTGAATTTTAAATCTGAAAATAATATAGGTAACACGCAAAATGCTGGCCTCAACCAGCAAACTTCTCTTCGACAACACCCTCCCAAGCCAGAAGCCTATCTCCCCAAAACTTGCATTTTCCATGACAACATAGATATTTCTCTGCTTGTCTCTGGTGCTGTGGTAAAACCAGCATTTTTCCCAGGGATCCAAGACCGTGCAGAAGTATCTCACCCAGCCAGAGACTTTATAACGGCACCTAACTTAGGACAATTTATTTCCGAGTTCACTATCACTTCCAAAGATATGTATTTTAGAATGGTCAAACCCCCAGCAGGAAAGTCAGGCAGTAAGGAAAATGCTAAGTGCTCATTTTTCTGGAAAGCAAGTACCCAAAGGCAAGCTAAATCAAGAGTATCCGCTGTTTATATGGATACCGGAAGCGTGGAGAGATGAGACCCTGGAAAAGGCAGACTGTACCCAGTGGTTCTCCCTGGGCATGCTGACCGTGGACAAAGTAGTCAAACAAGCACAGCCCAAGCCCTCCCACACATTCCGAAGATAAAATGCCTTTGGATGTTTCCAAACAAGAACTCCCAACTTTTCAGAGGAGCACAGTATTCATTGTTTAGAACTGATCTGGCAATGGGAATACGGGCTGCAGCCTGGCATGGAGGAGAAGCCTTTGTTTTGTATTTTTAAATATGATGTTTTTGAAATTATGAACAAATTTATGCTCATTGTAGAAAATAAAGAAAATACAGAACATTATACAGAAAGAAAAACCTTCCAAATTTCCATAACATAGAGATAATCATTGTTAACATTTATATAAATGAATACATATAAATGAAATTAGAAGCACAGCATATATAATTTTGCATCTCACCATTCTCGCCTAAAATTACTTAAAAGCATTTTTGAATTGTGTTCAATATTACTATTCCGTGAACACCCACAGAGCACTTACTCTGAACCAGAAACCGCTCTAAGTGCTTCACAGGCACTAGTTCCCCACAGCAGGCCTGTGAGGGGACTGTTATTACCCCACTCGCAGCTGGGGACTCTGGGGGACCACAGAGCAGGCCAGCGGCACAGACGGAGTTCACAACCCGTGGTCTGACTTCAAGCCCATGCTCTGGCCTAGCACCCTGGCCTGCCGGCGGGGACTTTGGACGCTTGACTTATGACGACTCCATCATATTCCAGTTTGGCCTCCTGTGTGCGACTGGGCAGCGCTGCATGAAAGGCCTCAGGGTCCCTTCAAGCTCCCTCCAGCTCTCTGAGTTACTCTTTTATCAAGTGTAGGAAAATCTTCTGCCCAAATTATCAGTTGCCTCAACTGCTGGCTGCAAAGTTGGGGTGTGCACCACCGAGGCAGGCTATTCAGAGAGAGCCGGAGGGAAAACTGCCAAAGGAACACCCATTGGAAGGGCCAGGCGCCACTGCAGGCTACTCGAGGCCTGGCCTCTGCCCCTGCGCTCTGGGACTGGCTGCTTCTCCACTGACCCACTCAGGCAAGGCTTGATTTATCTGAGCCTCATTTCTCCTTAATAAGACAGGGCATTTACACCTGCCTGTCAGGATGTCTGCGAGGATTAAGGAGACACGGAGATGCTTATCGAGCACCTGGCCCAAGCTAGCCCAGGGCTGGGTAAAGCACAGGCTGCTTTTTGTGTGGTTTTGTGTATAAGTGACTTGTCCATGCAGTGGGATATCCATGCGTGCCTCGCCCACTGGGAGGGAAAGGACAGATTCTGGAGTCAGACAGGCCAAGATCATTGATGTCTCTGCTCAGTTCCACCTGGTTTGCTTTCTCCTGCAGGCGTGTCCCCGCTCTCCATCAGGGCAGACCCTGGGAGGGAGCAGGGCAACACCAACAAGGCCTGAGTCTGTGACGTACACCCCCTGGAATAATCAGAGTCCAGACAGATGTCAGAGACCTGGTGCCCCCATGTCCCCTCTCCCACTTCACAGCAAAGGTGACAAAGTGTGCCTGCCATGGTCACAGAGTGCTGTAGGAGCTATGAGGCCTCTTCCAGTGCTCCTGAGAACCACGAACATCTTATTTCTAAAGGAACAGGCTTCTCCTTCCAGCAAGCAAGTCCAGGGAGCTGTGTCCCACCCCTGAGGCTCCAACACCCTATTTCTGCCCCACTGAGTTAGGCGTGCAGGAAGCCGGCTGTCACCTCCAAGCCTGCACCTCCAGTGATCAGGCTCCCTGGGGCTCGGAGCTGGCGTGCCCCTAGAGACACAAGGAGGGGATCTGGGGGATGTGACCAGGGCAGGGCTGGGCCTGCCAGGAGGCCTGTCCTGCCTCATCAGGATTTCCACTCAGCCCTGGGCTGACAGGGAGGAATGGGACGCTCCTCAAAGCCAGCCTGGTAATTGCAGGCGGGATTAAGCTTAATTAAGCTAATCATCTGCCCCAAGTCATTTACCTTCAACCTCCTAAAAGCACCTTCAGAAAACAATCCCACAGTAGCTGTGGGGCTGGAGGGTGCAGGTGGAAGGTTCGGGAGCTGGTGTCTGGAATTCCCAAGAGGACTCCAGCATGGCCTCAGGTGTCTTGGCAGGGACAGAGGGAACCACCTAAATCTATGACCAAGACAGGCACAAAGGGGAACTTCTGGAAAATCAGTCCCAAGCCAGGATGTGGGCCTAGGCTGGGGAACTGGGGGTGATTTTTCCTGTTTTCCCTCTGAGCCTATTTGACTTGGTGAGTGGAGACCTCACCAAGGGAACCCACGTGTGCACAGGTTCCCGTAGGTGTCCACTGTGCAGCTGTTTCACCCCCTATAGCAACAGCCTCCTGGCCAAGGCAGGATGGACAGGCAGTGGGATTCAAGCTTGTATAACCAAAAAACAGTCAGACATCTATATATCCATCTGGGTGGAATGGCTCTTTGCTCATAAAACTGCATGCAAGGGTCTGATGGATTAAAAGCCCATCTGAGAACGAGAAATACTTTGCAACAAGAAAAAAAAATGGGGCGGGGGGGGTGTCATTAAATATGAAATGCCCCATTTTGAATCAAAAGTGTTGTTTATTATATATATCTCAAACAAGAAGCAGTACAATTAAAGTGTGCACCTAAACTATTGACACCAGTTTTGCCATCTCGATGATAGCTAGTTTGTGCCAGCAACGAAGAAGCCTAGAGAATAAGTGGCGATGAAATCGCAAAAGGTGTTTTCCACAGCTTGTTGAGAATTGAATATTTTTCATTGCAAGAAGTGGCCCAAAGCCTGGAAGAAGTGGTAGTTAGTTGGTGCAAGGTCTAGTGAATACAGTGGATGACAGAGAGTTTCCAAGTCCAGCTTCTGTGGTTTGAGCAGTGTCGTTTGTGCAACATGTGGTCGAGTGTAGTTTTGCAAGAGTATCGGCCTGTCTCTGTTAACCAATCTTGGCTGCTTAATCACAAGTATCCTCATCATTTCATCCAACTGATTGCAGTAGACATCCGCTATAATTGACTGACTAGGTTTCATGAAGCTGTAGTGGATAATACCAGTGCTGGACCACCAAACAGACATCGTTAGGCTTTTTTGATGAATATTCGGTCTTGGACTGTGTTTCAGCACTTCTTTATCCAGCCATGTGCCGAATGCTTGCAATTGTCGAAAAGAATCCATTTTTCACCACATGTAACAATACAGTGTAGAAATGGTTCTCACCTTTATGTCGTGACAACACAGAAAGGCAAACTTCAAGACGATTTCTCTGCCGACGCTCTTAATTCACGTGGAACCATCCATCCAGGTTCTCTACCTTGCCGATTTGTTTCACATGGTCAAGGACTAGTAACACCGAACCTTGCTGCTACTTCACACATAAGTTGAGATGGATTCACTTCCAGCTCATCATTAGCCACCTTGGTCTCGGGCGCCCACGTGGCTCATTTTCAAGATTAAAATCACCAGAATGGAACTTCTCAAACCATCGACGTACTGTGCGTTCATTAGCCACATCCTTCCCAAACACTTTATTGATAATTTCGAGCTGTCTGTGATGCATTGGTTCCACGACAGAACTCGTATTCGAAAATGACACAAATTTTTGACTTATCCATGGTTCCACAAAAATTGCTCTTAAAATTTGAAAGATAATCACAAGCCAAAACATATGTGTGAAAGGATATACCTTCATGATAAACATAAAACAAGAAGTGTCAAAGTGAAATGTCACAGATATCAACTGTCAAACTTAGTACTTAAGGAAATCAGACATTTCATACTTAATAACATATTACTCTACTTAGTAACTAAATAGAATCCCAAACCTCCTAACTCAAACACTCTAGGGAGTAGAGAGGACCAAACCATTGGTCATAAACCCCTTTATGGTGACTAGGCTAGGGGGAAAAAAAACACCTGGAAGCTGGTTCCATCTGCAGGTCTGCAAAAGTCCACCTACCCATGGAGATGATTCTTGCCCTGTTAGCAGCTCAGTTGATTAGCTGCGGTACCGGCTTTGTATACACTATTCACAAACAAATGAAGAGCTAGGAAGTGTATGGATCGATGCCGCCCTGTGCTGGAGAGAGGAGCGTTAGTTGTCTTTGAGCCCCTACTAAGCAGCAGGCACTGTGTGAGTGATGGACATTGAGGTTACTCCTCACAGTAACTGGTGGAGTAGGCATTGATCGTGCTTCATAAAAAGAAGAAACCAAGGCCCAGAGACACTCAGCGACTGCCCAGGGCCACTGAGCAAATGAGCACACTATTGGATGCAAACCTGGGGCTTCCGACGGCAAAGCTTGCATCTGTGGCGTCCCCAGGAACTCGAGACTGCCATTTCCTCGGGCCCAGCCAGGCCTTCACTTTGGCAGCTGCGGGGGTGGGCAGGGTGGAGTGGGGAGAGCTGGGGGCAGGAGTCTGGCAGGAGAAGCCCAGGGCAGCCACAGGGTGGGACCTGCCAGAGTGAGCTATGAAGAGACAGGGAGGAAGGGAAGTTTCTTCCAATGTGAGTTCCGGTCAAGACGGGAAGAGGGAAGAGCCACACTGTCCGCTAGGAGTGAAGACAGATAAAGACAAATTCTCTAAGCACACGTGAGCACCTCGAAGGTGTAAGAACATTTCCCAGGAAGGTTCCCAGCGATGTCCAGGAAGATGGAAAGTTGAGGAAAAGCCATATTCCTCAGGATAGCAGCAGGAGGTGCCTGTGGGAAGAGCCAGCCCCTGGCAGTGACAGACTCTCACATGTGCACAAAATGCTATGCAAAGTGTTCTTACAGGGCTCCCATCAGAGTCCTGCAGGGACAGCAGGCAGGCAGAGGTTACCATCACAAATGAGCACTTTGGTGTCAAGAGCCACTGAATGACTCACCTTCCCCATGGATGGGGTGGCCCCAGTGGTCCCAACTTCCCTAAGTACACCCTCCCCACCCTGGTCAGCCCTCACTCTCCGGTGTCTTCTTCCATGGTTGGTTTTTTTACTTCCCACCTATGAGACCAAGTCTGTAAAGCCAGGGAAGGGTTACTTTGTTCATTCATCTATTCAGTCAATCAGTCAGTCAACAAACACTTGAGTGCCTACTATGTGCCAGGCACTGTGCTTAGTGCCGGGGATACTATAGTGAAAAACAGATGCAGTCCCTGCAGGGAAAAGCTTCCCAGGCAGGAGAAAGGACCATAGAGGGGAGCACTACAAAAGGGTAGGAGCCTGAGAAAGGTTAGTCCGGAAGACAGCCCGGGCACAGCTGTGGGCAGGAGAAGGGAAGAGGTGGCCCCTCCCAGCCCCGCTATTCCATCTTGAAGAGTCCAGCTGGGTCCCAGGGTACAGCCCTCAAAGGACTCCAGCACCACTGTCCCTGACCTGTGGATCCTCAAGTGCACAAACCTGTAGCCGTGGGGCTTGGGTGGTGAGCAGCAGAGAGTGCAGGCATGGGGGCCTATGCACACGGAGCAGGAGGCCGTATCACCCAGCTCTTCCCCAGGCTGTCCCATTTGGGCTTTCTCGGCCGTCCCCAACTCACATCAGAGCCTCATCTAGCTTATTACTTCCCCTACTTTTAATCAATCAAAAACCACACCCGAAGACACAGTTCCCAGCATGCGAAGGTGTAATGAGGCCAGCAGAGGTATCCTTGACGACTTAAGCACAGCACAAATGATGAGTGATATATTGAGCCCCAAGGGGGTTGGCTAAGGGAGAGAGGAGTATGTAGAAACACAAACCGATTTTTTTTTTTCCTTAAGTATGTTATGGCAGGGACAGATAGAAACAGACTCCTCTTCCCAAGGTCATTGCCACAGACTGCCTTCCCCAAAGTTTCTGAAGTTTTACAACATTCCTGGAAAGGCAGCCCAGCCCTGGGCAAGCCTGGGAGTGCCGGGGGCTAGGACTGAGGCTGCTGCCCCTAAATGCCAGCTCCTTGCACAAGGTCAGGCCAAAGGTGGCACCAAGAAACATCTTCTGGATGAAATGAACAAAGCAAGGAAGGAAAGAAGGGAGGAAGGAGGAAGAATAAGCAACTTACTGGGCGGGGGAACATGCAGCCGGGGTGGTGAGGGTGCTGGCTGGGGCCCATAACTCCCAGCCTCAGTTTCCCAGCAGCCCACCCCTGCCTCCAGCTGTCTGGGCCCTAATGATTGATAAAGGGCTGCAGTATCTGCAGACTCCAGTAGAATGTGCTAGCCCCCTGCCTGTGAGTGACAGGGAAGAAGAGAAAGGGGAGCAATGGGTGTTCTGATTCAGCAAACCCCTAAGAACTCCCCATCAGAATCTGGTAGGAGGGGGACACCCCTATAGCCATGTGTTCTAGGGGTGCCAACTCAGTCAGACAGCCTGGGGAGGGAAGTGCACAGCCATTGAATCAGACTGTGGTTCCCAAAATGAGAAGCGTGACCATCCAGGTGAGCACAAGCTCAGAGACTGGTAGACCAGGGAGGAGGCAGCCATCCTGTCCAGCTCCGAGGCTGTGATGACGACTTGAGGAGGCCGTGGCAATGGCTGCAGGAGGGGTGGTGTGCCTTTGCAAGAGCCATACAAGTTTGGTGGGTGGTTGGATGAGCACGTCGGTAGTGAGGGAGAACAAGTCAGAGTGATCCGGGTTCCTGCCACAGGCAATATGGTGAAGGGAGAAATGGTGACATCATTAAATGACATGGTGCATCAGAGAGAACCCCTAGGCAACGGAGGCCCCCAACTAGAAAAGAAATCCTTAACATTGCCTTATAGGGGCTGGTCGAATTAGTGAGTCCTCCTGAAGCCAGGCTGCCTAGGACAGCCAGGAAAATAGTAGCAATGATAATAACTGTGTCGAGTATTTTGAGCACGTGAAGTCATCCTAAGGGGTAGCACTTTGGATCCTGTGGGCTGGTTGTCTCCCCTTCCATTCTGCTCTCCTAGCTGGGGAGGCTGAAAAGCTAAACATAGTTCCTAGACCTTCTGACTCTCTTGCAGCTAAGGTTCAGGATGCGAACTAGGTGCCACCAGCTGGGTGCACTCACGCTGGGTCTGGGGAGCGGTGGAGGCCATCCTCCCACCTCCTTCGGTTGTCCTAGGGCAAGCAGGGTCCTCTGCAGCTGGTCCCAGTGTTCGTTCCGCAGCCTCCGGGCGGAACTGCAATGGCAGTGCTGTCTGGATTCCAGCTTCCTGCCAACTGGATTCCAGCTATAGGAATGTGTCCTGAGCTCTTCATTCCGGTGTCAGAGGCAACACGGAAGCAGGTAGCCCTACCCTGGAGGGTCAGTTCTGAATTGCCCTGAGAATCCTCTCAGAGGTCCATCAGGGACCTAGTCCTTCAGCCCTTCCAGCCACCTTGCAGCACCGTCTTCCCCGTATCCAACCCCTTCTTGCTCACGTCTATAACTTGGCTTCTGTTCCTGCATCGAATCCAGACTAAGATATGGACCTAGGCACAGATATGTGCCTGGCACTATTCTGTGCGCTTTAAACACATTAACTCATTCAAGGTTAAGTGTGACCTTGGGCAAGTCACCTTGCCTCCACGTGGGGTTGATAACCGTCCCAGCCCCCATGCCAGGCACTGCGCCCGGGCTCTTACACTCTTTCTCTCCTCACAACAGACCTTCTCTTAGCTCCTTTTTCAAAAGGGAACTGAGTCAGAGAGATGCTAAGTACCGTGCCCAAGGTCACACAGCTAGAAAGTGGCAGAGCCGGGTTCCAGCCCACGGCCAAGTGCACCCCAACCCCCACACTACACTGCACTAAGGGGACCAGCCCTCAAAGGCCATCCTGTGAGCATCTGGAGGCTTCCAAAATGACAGTGCAATGATGGAGGGGCACTCAGGAGTCCATCCAGTTAGAGGTGGGGCAGGAAGCTCTGCTTTGCCAAGCAGCTTACACAGGGTGAGAAAACTCCCCGGCTCACACTGGAGAATGGAGGGGTGTGGTAGACAGAGATTACAGGCAAGAAGGGGCTGACAACCACTCACTCCTTGGCAACTCCGTGGACAACTGAGCATGTCCGGGCATTTCAGTGCCCACATCCATGAGCTCTGGTCCAGTGGGTCAGATAGTGGAAGTGGAGACAGCAAGATACATCTAACTTTCAGGGCTGCAGAGCCTAAACCCCTGGGCCCAGCCCAAGGCCCCCCGAAGGCCCGCCCTCTTGCTAGGGGCCATGGTTTTGCTGTTAAGCCTTTGCTAATCCTTTTCCTCCCCCCAGAGACTTTTCATTGGCTGCTTAGCCCCTGAGTGAAGTCATGTGTCTTTGTGCATAAGTTCAACAACTATAATTTGTAGGGAGTTAATTACCTTCATACTTTGATCTGGTGGAGTTTCATCTCTATGGTTACCAGCTGAGTATAAACAGTCATCACCTATCTCTTTTACATAAAATATTCTCGAAAAATACCCCTAGGGCTCCAATCATGGAAATCAAATACACGGAATGCTCATAGAACCTTTTTAAAACTTCTATGTGAAATGTCTCCACACACAAAAATAGGTTAAATTGGGTAATTGTTGGCTATAAATAATAATTCGAGGGTTTTGCAGGCTTGTGGTTTCAGCCCTAGTCTCCAACAAGCGTGTTGGATCTCCTAAGTGAGGCAGGTCTGGTGAGGGTAAGGGGCTGGCTGAGTGGCAGGTGGGGGTGCCCTGAAAACAGTGTGCAGCACCTGATGATGTTCACTCTGGGGGGACTGGTGCCCAAAAGGAACAGTCAGGTAAGTGACCCTTCAGTAATTGTGTCTGCTGATCGTACCTGCTAGGGGCCTTATACTGATGCCTGTGCGAGTAGACGCAACCTGTGTTGAATGAATCCATGAACAAATGAATGATGACAATGAAAGCTAACATGTATGGAGCGTGTACTGTGTGCCAGTCACCATGTCATGGGCTTCACAAGTATTTTTGCATGTAATCTTAACAGTATTACTATGAGATAGATATAATTATTATTATGTCTGATTTACACATGAGGCTCAGAGAGGTCACACTCTTAAGAAGAGACAGAGCAGGATGTATGCCCAGGCCCATCTCAACCCAAAGCACCTGCTCCCCACCCCTCCTCTGCTGCCACCACACAACAGTGAATGTCACTGCCCAGCAAAACTCTGAAGTGCTCAAGGTGACAGGCATGACAGCTTATATAACCTGCCAAGAGGGAGCTCCCTCGATGGGTAAGCCCCTGTCCCTGGCCAATGGTGTCCATCCATTGGTAAATCTGTGTCCCTGGTGAGTAGTGTACATGCCTTGGTGGCTCTATGTTCCTGGTGAGCTGTGCCTGTCCAGTGGTAGCCTTCCCATCCCGCGTGGGCCCGTTAGCAGCTCTGACCTCCAGGGGCCCATGAAGTTGAGCAGAGTCACCATGTTGCACAAGCCAGGGGGCATACGATGGGAATGGTGATGCCCAGTGGACTTATGCGACACCACATTCCTGCCCATAAATCATGTCTCCAAATGGAGCAGGTGACAGGGGCTGCATGGGGGTGGAGCTGGGTGAGGGAGCAAGGGGTCACCAGAATGACACTGCCTGAAGATGGCGGACTTCACCTGCCTCCTCCAGGGGCTCTTTGGAAACGGCCTGATGTCCTGCAGACAGTCCCCTAGCTCAGCCTCAGTTTCCCACTCTAACACAGGCAGGGCTGGGTAGTTCTCAAGGGCCCTTCATGCTCTAAGTCTCTGGTCCTAGGGGCTTCCAGGTCCTGCCCTCCCAGAGCCTGAGTAGTTTATTTGGGAGGAATCCCAGGAAGCAGGAGTGAGGGAGAGGCGTGAGAGGGACTGGAAGGAGAAAAGGCCACTGTGAGGTGGTCATCAAGGTCATGGGTTTAGGCCATGGGGACCCCATTTTGCCAGGGTCTCTGAAAGTGTGCAGGTGCCTCCCAGAACTGCCCCCTAGAAAGGCAGGGCCTGAGCATTCAGCCCCAGCTCCCCCCACTGGCTCGGGTCTGCCCCCCAACCCCTTCCACATCTCCAGGCTGTACTGAGTAAAGGTGATGGGAGCTCCTAAGGTTGGAGAAAGCTCTGGGTTGAGAAAGCAGGAGGATGCACGGAGCACTCGAGGTGGGTCGGGGCAGGGAGAGGTGGATCAGAACTGCCCAACAGCTGCCACTGAAATCAGGGGTGGGCTGCAGCATGCAGCTCCAACAGGTGGTGTGGGCCTGTGCTCCTGCCTCCAGGTTCTTAGTCACTTCAGTCACCTCAGTCACTTTGTCCGTGCCACAGAAGGACCATCCCACAAACATCTAAGTGACGTGCCAGACACTGTGCTGGGCATCAGGCAAACATCTGAGAACCAACTGTCCCCACTCCTGTGACCTGAGCAAGTCCCTTCTCTACTCTGGGCCTCAGTTTCTTCATCCCCCAAAAGGAGGTCAGAATGCCTGTCCCCTAGGGTGGCATAAATGTCTACAGGGGCACTGTGTGACTCTCCGATGCTTTGCACTTGCACCGTCACGGTGCTGGAGCACGCCTTCCACCAGAGGAGTGCAGTCTGGGAGTGGGGTCACAAGCGGCCTATGGGTGGGGAAAGCTTTAGAGAGAAGGCAGCCCTAGTCACCCGGACACCCGAGGCTCCTGCCTGTGCCTCAGACCGCACTAGCAGGCATATAATGCTGCAGCCACATGGGCCTGGGGTCAGGAGGTAACATGTGATTCACAGTCCAGAAATGTCACCTATTCCCTCTGCCAATTGGCATGTGCTTCACATTGGGCTGGGCTGAGAACTCAGACCAGTGTCTGTAAAGCACCAGGCACACGATAGGCCTGCAGTCAATGTCCTCTGCGGGCTGCCCCGCCTGAGAGCCACGGCACGTCTGGATCTGAGGTCCTGCGAAGCCAGGATATTGCCTTTCCTCCAAAGCCTCCCACCCGCTTCGCAGGGCGGGGAGCAGAGCAGCCCCCAGCGCAGGTGTCGAGGTGGGTGTGGGGACGGGCCGGCAGCAGCCCTGGAAACGTTCAAGCTTTACAGTCCCTCGGCAGGTCTCTGTTCTCCTCCACTAGCTCAGCCCCCAGCCCTCAGAGAAGCCCTGAGCTTAAGGGAACCAGGTGCCTTCATTTTAAAAAAAATCTACAAATAAAGGGTGATTTTGCAAGGGGAGTGTGGTGTGTTCTTGGGGGCTCCAGGCAGTTTTACAGGCTCAGACACAGAGCGAAAGCACTCAGGGGCCATGCAGCACTCCCAGGCCCTGCAGGCTGGCTGGGGCCCAGGGCCCATGGGCAGAGATGGTGTGGGAAAGGCCCCCTCCAGCTCCTCACCCCTCTCCAGCCGCAACCCAGGTGGGGTCTGCTCAGAGGCGCCCTGCGCACACTGATGGGGAAGAGACAGGCCAGGCCCCGCACGCCAGAGTCCATTCACACAGGCTTTCCACGGTAGAAACCCCTGTGTGCACGAGGACAGCCTTATCCTTAAAAGTGCTTTATCTCGCCATAAATGTGGGATAGGTATATGGGAGCCTTGGGCAAGAACATCCTAAATCCCCACTCTCCAGGCACTCCCAGACATGTGGCCCCTTTCTCTGTCTCTTACAAAAGCAAATCTAGGAATTTACAGTATCAGAAAAGCCAATTAACTGGATTAAAAATGCATGTATAAAATCTTCCATTTTGCAACACCACATGGGACATCCAAAATTCAAAGTATGTGAGACTATGTTGACCATCAAATACGCTGAAAATGCGCAGCCTTGGCAAGACCCAAAGGCCCACAAACGTTACTAGTAGCCTTTGTGTACTTTACTTACCAAAATTTCGTTTTGGCACAAGAATGGAAAAACAAACACCACGTGCACTCAATATTAAATGAGAACTAATCGATCAACACTTACGTGCACATACGGAAGGAAAACCGAACAGAAATCAAGCAGGTAGTGGGGAGGGGGAGGAGGGGATGGGTGAACCCACAGCTAACGGGTACAGTGCACACTACCTGGGTGAAGGGCACACTTACTAACTTTGACTCAAACTGTACAAAAGCAAATTATGTAACCAAAACGTGTATCTCCGTAATATTCTGAAAAAAAAAAAAATATCCATACAAAAATAAATAAGTAAATAAAATCTGGTTTGGTGCTTTTAGCACGTTGGCTTTTGGAAAATTAACCTGGAGCCCCTATAGCGCTGGGCCCAGTACCAGGCCAGGGACCGGGCAGACCATGGCACAGCTCACTTTTCATGACACGGTAGGGACATGTGGTTGAGCGAACGCGGGAGCAAGGCCCCAAGAGCTTCCCACAACACTGCAGGTACCAACTAGAGAGACTTTTTGGGAACCCAGATTTAAACGCACTGAGCTGGCCACTGTTCACATTTCAGAAAGTCCGTATTTCATCCCAAGGTCCCTAAAACCTCCCTAAGCATTTAACTAACGCGGGGACTACATGGCGGAGGGGGGTGTCTTATGGAATAACGTGAACCAAAGGAGGACACAAGGACTATGCGGTACGATTGTGATGTGCGAAGGCCCCTGGACACGCGCACAGCCCGGACCGGTTCTGGGAAGGATGGAAGGTTCCATGGTGCCCTTTTCTCTCTTCAGTGCTGCTGAACTGTTTTCAGAATGACGCACCTTGTCTGGTGTTTTACTTATATTTGCTTTTTTGGTTGGTTGGTTGGTTGGTTAAGAAATGAGAGTTGAAATGGCCTCAAACAGACAGGCACCAAACTCAACAGCCCAGTCACATTAATGACAGGTTCCCGACACCAGCCTTGGCTCTCCCCGACGCCCTTGTCGCCCACACTCTCTGCTCGTGCTCTGCCTTCCATGGACCCGCACTCCCCACGACCACCGCGCGCTCAGCGAGTGCTCAGCTTGATATCTGTGGAGGATTTTGCCCGTCACAATAAAATACATCCCTCTCCCAGGCCAAGGATGGCAACACGGACAAACACACTTTTTATCTCAATCCAAACGGATTTCCACGTGTGTCAGTAGCTTTTCTTCCTCTATGAGATAAGCAAATTTAGTCTTTTTGCGATATCTCAAATACATTTTCTAAAGAGCTACCCACATGTTGTGTTTTCAACAACAAAAATTCAGGAAAAACTTGTAAGATCCTTCTGTCAGTCCAGTTAAAGAAGGGCAACAGGCAACTGTAACTCGGCGTGAGCTTCTGCCAGTGACACTGCTACAGCTGGGGAAAAAAAGATCTGAATCTTTGTCCTTTGCCTTCTTCCTCTGACCCCGGACTCCCAGCCACGCACTTGGGAGCGAACCCACCTGCTTTCCCTGGTGCGAGCCCTGTGCATCCGGGTTCCCGCCCGCATGCAGGGGGAGCACCCACCCTGCACGGGGGTCCCTCCTGAGCTCCGCCACGCCAGCTCTCCCTCCTGCCCTCTCTCTCCAGCGTCCACATCTGGTTTCCCTTCAGCACAAGTTTCACAATGGACAGATTTTGCACTTCGAGGATTTATGGCTCCTGCCGCCCCTCCTTGCTTTTGATATGATTCCATTATGTGCTTAAAATCTGGGCCTCGCTCTTGGCTCCGGGGAGCTGTTTATGACAATTCTTTTATGGCCTTAAATCACTCACCGTTAAGAACCTGGTCATGTTCAGAAGCAATGACTAGTTGCTAAGACAGAAAATTGCAACGTATCTCAGACAGTTGCTTGAAAAGATTTTTTTCATAGAAGATTAATTAAGGCTAGCATCTGCATGGCAGGTAAATCCTCTGAGCAACGCCTGTGACCCTGTTCTCCGCTGCTGCCTGAAACACTGATTTGGAAGCAAATTAGTCGCAACCCTCTCACCACAAACCCAATCACTTCCTCTCTTCTGCTGTGCCAGAGACCCCAGGGACAGAAGGGTTGCTAAAAATAAAAACATCAACATCCCAAACACTTCCCTCTTGATAACACACAGAACTGAGATCCATTTTTCTTTTCCATCTCTGCATTACATTCTTCAGGAGGCAAAGAATTCCAAGAACAAGGAGACAAAGCATTCATCCCCTGACCTTGCCTCCCAACTCCCTGACATCCCTCCTTCATCCTACAACCAGAGACATCTTCCTGGGAGGCAAAAGCTAATCACGTAACCCCTGGGCTTGAAACTCTCCAAAGGATCCTTACAATCCAGGTAATGAAGCCCTGTACCTTTGGCGCTAATCTACATATCCAGCTGTGGCATGATCCCTGCCCTGCGTGCACAGTGCTTTGTTAGCATCCTGGGATACCCCTGACATTCCCACCCCAGAGCAGCTGGTTAAGCTGTTGCCTGCACCTGGAACATGCTCCTCAATGCCTGCCTGTGCATAGTCTCCCTCCTCTTTCCCACGAGAGCAGGAATGCCCACTTTGCCCTACAAGAGGTTAATAGTGTGCCTAGCCTCCCTCTCCCCATCCTCTGCCCATGGCAGACCCCAGGAGGCTCCATGTCTGTTTGTCTGTGTGTCTGACTACATTGCAGAAAGAGGGTGGCCCCAAACCACATCACCACCCTCTGGTACCAGATGTAGTATTGCCAGTTAAAATACAGGTCATTCAGTTAAATTTGAATTTCAGATAACGAACAATTTTTAGCCTAAGTATGCCCCAGATATTGCATGAGCACCTTGTATTTCTGTTTGCTCAACCTGACAACCCTAGCTGGTTGGGAACTCCGGGACACGCTCCAAGGGGGAGAGCTGAGGACCAGGTGGCAGCAGCACATGGAGGAAGGCAGTGATGAGGCCTGTGCCCCCACCCCACCCTCCTCCTGGGACTCCAGAGCCAGACTGCTTGGATTTGAATCTCAGCTCTGCCACTTGCTAGTTACCTTGGGCAAGATACGTACCTTCTTCATGCCTCCGTTTTCCCATCTGTAAAATGGAGATAACCTATTTCATGCAGTTATCACAAGAATTAAATAAATTAACATTTGTACAGCACTTAAAACAGTCCTTGATACACAGTAAGTGCTATAAAAGCATTTCGTAGATAGAAACCAAAAGAAATTAGCCAAGCAAACCCACAGGGGGTGAACAAGGCAGAGTGAGGCTGGCTGGGTGGGCTGGGAAGCTGTGCCCAGCAGAGGGACACAGCCCTGAAGACAGGGCCTGGGCCCTCACCCCAGGACGCCCCCAGATGCCCGAACACTCGGCCTGACTGCCCCACAGGGCCTGTTGCACAGCACAGGGTCTGCTCAGTGGAGTGCAAGGCTGCCCAAGTTTCTGCTGTGATAAGAACGTTCTAACAAACCGGAAAGCAAGGAGAGAATCTCCTGAATGAGGTCCAACGTCCCACCACTCTGAGAGAATGACGCTTGCGTCTCTTTCTTGCCGTCCTTCACACAAAGGCTGCTGTTTCACATACTTGTCATCACAGTGTTTCACAGCCTTATGTTTTCCCTACTTACCGAATAAGCCTCTACCCCACGGCGTCCCACGGACTCTGCAGTCACCAGTCTTCACGCCGGCATAATATTTCATTACAACTTTCATTGTTTACTCAATCCCCCACCGTCCGGCACTGAAGTTAACTCTATGTTTAACAAGGACTATCGCTGCATGTGGCATTTATCTGTTACCAGATTTTTAAATAGATTTTCTGAACTGCATTAATGGGGGGAAATGGTTTACTTTAAACACTCTGGATACCGTACTATAAATACGATTTCCCAAAATCATATACCCATCGATAGTCCCACCAGTGACGCGTAAGTGACACTTCCTCACTTTACCATTATCAGCTTCAGACATTACTATTTACAATAAATGTTTCTTTATGAGTAGGACCAAAACCAAAATGCCGTGATACTGCAACATGAATGTGCTTTTCCTGGATTGCTAATGAAGATGCACATTCTGTTATGAATTGGTTAATAATTACTTTTTTTTATTTTGTCCCCTGAATTCCCTTTGATGTCCTTTGCTCATTTATATGTTAGGGCTTTCTTTGGAGGGGGTCAGTGTGCAGGACTGCAGCTAAAGGAGAAGCAGCAGAGGAGGCAGCTGGCTGTCCAGGGTTCCACGGGCTGGGGGTGACCGGCAGGGGGAAGGAGGGGCACCCACCAGGCTCTGACTCAGAGCCAGCAGCCCACAACCCATGGAAGCAGCGTCCCCCACAGACCCTCTGGCAGCAGGGGCCCCGTCCTCTCTTATACTTTGGCTTTGGAAGGGGTCAGCTCTGTGAAGACACAATGGCTTTCTGCAGTGGCATTCTGAAAACCACAGATCAGCATGCATAGACTGAGCAGTAAAACTGGGGACAAAAAACTAGAATGTCTGACCTCTGATCCAGCCCAGGAGGCTGGGGACCTTTGGTCCATATTTTTGGGGCCAACTACTTTTTTTCCTATAAAAACTCAGTGCCCATGATCTTGGGTGCCATTAGATCCCAATCAACATGTGCTAGAAATACAATTGTGTTAATAAAAAATAATATTTCACATGTTCTAGAAAAGCTTGGTAGTTAAGAAGTTCCTTTTGTAGGATAAAATGCGTTCTATTTTGGGGAGGGCAATTGGCAATTTAAAAGCCTTAAAACAGCCGGGCGCGGTGGCTCACGCCTGTAATCCTAGCACTCTGGGAGACAGAGGCGGGAGGATCCTTTGAGCTCAGCAGTTCGAGACCAGCCTGAGCACGCAGCCTCAGCACGAGCGAAACCCCATCTCTACTAAAAAAAAAAAATAGAAATAAATTAGCTGGACAACTAAAAATACATAGAAAAAATTAGCCGGGCATAGTGGCGCATGCCTGTAGTCCCAGCTACTCGGGAGGCTGAGGCAGGAGGATGTCTTGAGCCCAGTAGTTTGAGGTTGCTGTGAGCTAGGCTGACGCCACGGCACTCTAGCCAGGGCAACAGAGTGAGACTCTGTCTCAAAAAAAAAAAAAAAAAAAAAAAGCCTTAAAACAGGCATGTCCCATGGTCCAGTGATTCCTTCCTGAAAATTGATCCAATTTATAAAGAGCTACCCTCAAATCGAGCTACATGAATACTTGCCACACTGCACTACTTATAAGAGCATATGGTTGAAAACAATCCAAATGTCCAGCAGGGAGTAGTCAGTTAAATTAATTATGGCACATGTGTACAATGGAATATTCTACACCCAAAATAATGCTATCAATAATAATAATGTCATCACTCACTGAACACTTACTCTGTGCTGGCAACCACAAAAAAGCTTCACGTGCACCACCTCATTCAATTCTGCCTGTGCTGTAGGTACCATTATCATCTCCACCTCACAGATGAGAACACCGATACCTAAAGAGTTAAGTCACTTACCCACAGCCACACAGCTAGTAGCTAGGGTTCACATCCACGCAGCTTGACTGCAGACACCAACCTCTCAGCCATTACACTACATGGCCTCAAATGATGCCACCACAGAAGCTATTGCAGAAGCAAGACGCATGGAACAATGTTCATCATATGCCGACGGCACAACAAGCAGGTTACTGAACGGCACCTGCCGCCTGGTCCCATTTGTGCACACACATGCGAAGGATTTGGAAAGATAACACTGCCAGCATCTTGGTATAGATCTCTGAGAGGGCAGAATTACTTGTGTTTTTTATGTTTCTTCTGCTTGTGTTTTCTGAGTTTTCTGAAACAAACACGGGCTGCTTCTTTCTGTATTAAGAAAAACTAATTCTGTATTTCAAAAAATTAACAGAAATGCCCAAAACCACTCCCTCGCACTCTTCTTCTGCACAAACGCAAAGGTCCAGCCATCGGCCTCACTTTAGCTACAGGCACAGCTGCACACACAGGCACTGCTTGCTCTTCATGGCGCAGCAAAGGCTCTCCTGGTAGGAACAGACAGGGCAGATTCTCCCCGCTCTGCCCTTCAGCAGACTGTGCCCCACTCCACTGGCCACCTGTGCCCCCAGGGAGCTTCCAGGCTGACAGCACAGAGCTCTGGTCTGAGAGCCAAGCCAGGGACCCCACGAGCCTGAGATGCTCCCTCCCCTACCTCCAGATTTCTCAAGGCAGCACTGCACCAAGAAAGGAAGGCCGACAGGCAGCAGAGTGGCCCAGGGACAGGAGTCTCAGTTCTACAGTCACACAGACAGCAGACTCTCCTGGCCTACTCACCTGCTTCCTGGCTCTGTGACCTTGGGCAGGTGATTTCTTCTCTCTGAGCCTGTTTCCATGCCTGTCAAACAAAGAAATAAAAAGTACCAACTTGGAAGAAAAGTATAAATTTGTAAGAATCAAAATAATACATAAAAATATATACATAATAATAATGCCAACCAGTAACATCTCCTGGCACTGTGTACAGGTCACTATGTATGATCTCCTGCAGTTCTCACAGACACCCTGTGACGGCACTGTGACCATCTGCACCTTAGAGGTGATGAAACGGAGGCTTAGAATGGTGAAGTCGCTTGCACTGGCAAGTAGTAGGGCAGGACTTCCTGCTGCCAGGGCTAGACCCACCCCAGGACACCACAGAGCCTGGCACAATGTCTGGAACACGCGAGGACCTTCATCCAGATGCTTAATACTGTCGTCGCTCCCTACTGGGCCTCTGCCTGGCCTCGGAGAATAGTGCGACAATCAGGAGTCCCGCTGGCTCTCCCCACTCCCTAGACGCTCGCACAGACACCAGGCCACACACTCACTTGAGGTAGCCTTCCTCTGGGAGTGACCCAAACTCCCCATTCTCTGAGTCAGTTCCAGTGACCGCAGGCAAATGGCTTTGCTGCTGTACAATCTATGACAAACCCCTGTCCAGACCCGGTGTTGTGCTCTGGCCACCAGGGCTGCTGGCCCAACAAAGACCGCCCACACCCTAGGGGTCAGGCCTGCTGGCACTCACGCTTGGCACCTCCCCAAAACGCTTTCAGGCCTTCTCTGAGCTCTGGGCCCAGAGCCTAGGTCTCCCAGCCGCTCAGAACCATTGGCCCGTGTGGCCACAAAGGGCCCCACGGCAGTCAGAAAGCTTCCCCACCGTCGGGGCTCCCCAAGGCAGAGCCGGCGCTGGGAGTGTGTGGGCTGCAGCCTGGGTGAGCAAGTGTGTGAGGGAGAACAAGGCGCGAGAGCAGGAGGGTGGCGGGTGTGCGTGCGCGCGTGGCCGCGGGATCATGGTCCCTCCCGGCGGGCTGGGAAGGTCTCCTCCCCCCATCGCATTGAGAAATCTCTGTGAGTCACCGAGTGGTTCTGCATATTAATGAGCTCGCTCGCCGGGAGGGCAGGAGCAGATTTAAAAGAGGCCAGGGCGGGCGGAGGGAGGCTATGGGGAGAGCGCGAGGAAGGGAGAGCGCGAGGAAGGCAGAGCGCAGCGCAGCCCAGCGACAGACAGCCCCGGCACCCCTGACGGTGCAGCGCGGGAGCCCAGCAGAGCACTATCCAGAGAGCCTAGGCGGGCGGCATCTCCGGGCCACAGCTCAGACGGGCGGTGCCCTCCCCGCGTCCCTGCTCCCGCACCGCGCCCCTCCGGCCAGCATGAGGCTCCTCGCTGCCGCGTTGCTCCTGCTGCTCCTGGCGCTATGCGCCTCGCGCATGGACGGTGAGTGCCGGGAGGGCCCCTTGTCGCCGTCCTGTCCAGTCCTGGGGAACCCAAAGGCCAACTTCTGGACATCCTGGGCCCCCGGGGGTGTGGGTGGGTACAGAAGGCGGTGGAGGGGCAGGAGACCCTTCCGGCAACTGAGCAGTCCCCACGCGCTCTCCCGCAGGGTCCAAATGCAAGTGCTCTCGGAAGGGGCCCAAGATCCGCTACAGCGACGTGAAGAAGCTGGAAATGAAGCCAAAGTACCCGCACTGCGAGGAGAAAATGGTTATGTGAGTTCTGGCTCCTCACGTTGAGCGTGCTGCTCTTAACCGGGTGCTGGCAGGGGCTGGGTCGGGCTAACATTTCTCTCGGCCTTTGGCAAGGGCTTGGCGAAGCCTTGGTCATTGCTCAGAGTCCTTTGCACGCTGGCGCTATACTTTGGAAGACAGTCTGGAAAGGGGGTCACTGTCCCGCGCCGTGCTAGGAGTCGGACGGGTAGGGCCAGCAAGGGTTAAATGGCTCGGTGCGCGGACTTAGAACGCACTCAAGCCGCCCCGAACTGTGAAGCGGCTGCCTCCCGTCGCTGGACAGAGGATTGATGCAGACATCATCTTAAATCCCGACTCTCCCTCCAGAGCCTTTTCCCAGTCAGAGACCAGTGGACCGCAGGTTTTTGGCTCCTGGAGATTTGTTCTGAGAGCGCTGGGCTCTTCCCTCACCAGCTGAACTCCTGCGGCTCCCAGATCCCGAGCAGTCCAGGGAAAAGTGCTCTGCTGGGGTTAATGTGCCGCGTGGCCCGAGCCCTACCCGCGCTGGGGATGTGGGGAATGTTTTAAAAACTGGGGCAGAGAACACTGAGTTTCCTTGCGCCTCTGCCTCCCCAATTAACCACTTGAGGCCAGCACTGCTGTTTCCCTGTCAGTTCTCTCTTGGCCAGGAAGGGAGCCCTTGGCAAAGCAGCTACCAAATATTTGCCACGGACCATTGGCCCCTCTTCCCCTCCCCCAGAAACAGGACACACTTTATTCTCAGCCTGGGCAAGTGCCTTCCAGCGGCTGGCCCTGCAGCCCAAAGGCCTTCACACAGTGTCTGCGAAGGCAGGGTGCACCGGCACCCAGACCCCTGCCTGGGGCCGCACAGTCAGGCTGAAGTTAGGGGCATTCCAAAAGCCACTGGCCCCAGCTGTCCCCACTGCCCTTCCTTCACAGGCACCTAAATTCACCTCCTTGTCCCTGCCCCTTGCCTTTCAGACCAAGTACACAAAACCAGCTGAAAATCTTTTTGGTGGGGTCCAGGGGTCAAATAAGCTGGGAGAGCCCCTCCAGGCTTCCGGGCTGGGGGCTGAAATGATGGGAGGCATTGCAAGTTAAAGTTCACTCCTGTAAGGGCTGAAAAACACCCCAAATACCGAGCGAGTTTCTGAGATCTTGCAGGTGGAGAAAGCAGGGTCTGGGGCACAGTGGTATCCCAAAAGGATGGAACCCTTGATAAAGAGGCTTGCTCTTTCCCTGGCTAAACTGTCCCAACTACAGAGGAAAACTGCAGCCAGGCAAGTGCATGAGAAGGCTTTATGTAGCCTTGCAAAAACCTGCAGGAACCCCATGAGATCAGCACATAGTCGCCCCCTCCTAAACCTCCAACCCCCACCCCACCCGTGAAGGGCTGGAAGCTCCTCTCCCCTCCCAAGATCCTAAAACTCTCTAGCTCAGACAAGGGGCCAGCACTTTTTGCCAAAGCAGGTTTTCAGCCACAAAGCCTGAACAAAAGCAAGTTTTCCAGCTCACCCTGAGTCACCCAGAAATCCCTGCTGAGGCTGGAGGTATGGGGGCGGCGGGGAGCAGCATGAGCTGCAAGTGGGAGTCCTTGTACCCAAAAGGGTCCGGGAGAGTCCAGATCCTAGAAAGGGCACTTTGTGTCATATGTCCACAGAATTCTCACTAAAACCCTCAGCACCCCACAACTGCTGAGGAGAGGTCTGAGAATTTCTGATAGCTGCTGGGGTCACAAATCCTGCTGTGTGCACTCCACAACCGATTTCCATAATCCTGGTCATCTGACGCGGCATTTGAGCACTGTGCTGGGGGGCCGGCATCCCTTCCTGCTCTCCCTGACCTTCGGGATTTCAGATGCTCAGCCTGCATGCTGACTAACTGAGAAGCAGGTTTTTATCAACATTACCATGTCCTTTCCTTCAGAGTGCAAAAGCAGCCTCGTAGGCAGAGAGAAAAGCATTTGCTAAATTCCTGCAGGGTGACTGGGTACAATGACCCACTCTGAAGCCTGGCCCATGCTCAAGGCTCAGAGGAGGGGTCCACTGATGGCAGCGTCCAGTCACCTGACATCAGCACAAGGCCCATCCCTGCCCCCGGGAGCTTAGGGCCCCAGAAATTCAGAGCACGGCAAAGGGAATAGAACAGGTTTGCCCAGAAACATTCTACCCCCATTCTGGTGGCAAGATCTGATTTTCTCTCCCCATCAACTGGGAGACTGAGGTCACAGCAATCCTTCCCCCTTCTAGAACTTGGCCCATGAGCCCTGACACTTTAAATTTGGTGCCCGTGGGCTAACCTCTCTCCCTCAATTCCCATGCTTTCCACTCTCACCCCCAATCTCCCCTTTTTGCCCCCCAAGCCCATTCTAACACTCCAGTCTACCATCATACCTTCTTTGACTGTGACCCCTCAGGAAGTGGCATCCTCACCTCTCACCTTACACTTTTCCAAGCCCCCTTGAAACACCCTCCTTCCTCCCTCACCCAGAAGCTTCCCCCAGCTCCTGCCACCCCTGTGGCCCAGTCCTGGCTGGGAGGGGCGTAGCAGCCCTGGGCAGCAGGTTTGCCTCCCTCGCCAGGCCCGAGCTCACACACTAAGGCTACTCTTTCTCCCTGGCCATCTCACCTTCCATGACTAATTACTAATAACAGTAACTATTCATTGTGTTTCTACCACGTGTGGGGCACTCTGCATAGATTATATGCTTTGGTCATCCCAATAACGCTATGAGATGGGACCTGTTATTGTACCCATTTTGCAGATGGGCAAACTGGATTCAGAGAGGTTACCCAAGGTCCCACAGCCAAACTTGGGCTTCAGTCCCAGGCCCCTGTTCTCTGTACAGTGCTACCCTGCTTCTCTGCAACATGGCCAGGCCTCCACTGGGTGTTGGAACATTGGCTGATAGAGGCCTGAGATGTTCGGGCCATGGAGAAAAGAGGTCTTATTTTCTGCCTGAGGGTGAGATAACGGGGACCTGACACTCAAGAATCAAAACGAGCTTCAAGGCCAACAAGACTTTGCTTCCAGATCAGCGAATGCCCAGCCTCGGGTGATGTGCGGAGGGTTAGGGGACCTGGAGTTGAGTGGACACGGACCAGAGCACCTGTAGGGCGTGTTGCAGCCTACTGTGGAGCTCCTCAAATCCAAGGACAGAGGTCTTGGCACGTGTGCCTTGCTGGCATTGGCTCTTTTCACTGCTTGATTCCAAGCAAGAGTCCCCTGACCCCTGTTCCCAAGAGAGGCCCGAGCCCTGGAGACGACACACCACATGGGGGTGACAGACTATCCCAGACTCTGAGGGGAAAGGTGAGGGCTGCTCTCTCCATACAGGGTTAGACCCTAATGTGGCATCAGAGAATACGGGGACACCCAGAACCTTCCAGAGAGCCATCCAGGGAGGGAGCACATAGGTAGGCTCCCTTGAGAGCCGGGAGGCCACGGTCTCTGATTCAGCCCAGGGCCACCCACGGGCCACATGAAGGGCTGTTTCTCAGGCTCCTCAAGCCTGCACCTGTCCCACTCCATTTCAGCATCACCACCAAGAGCATGTCCCGGTACCGAGGGCAGGAGCACTGCCTGCACCCCAAGCTGCAGAGCACCAAGCGGTTCATCAAGTGGTACAACGCCTGGAACGAGAAGCGCAGGTACGCCCAGCCTCTTCTCACCTTCCTTCCCACCTTCCGCCAGAGCCCAGCTGTGGCTCTCAGGATGGGAAGGGACCCCCGCCAAACCAGGTCATCTAACAGCATCTAACAGGTGACCACATAGCACATTATCTACAGCAAGCAGATGCCCAGACACTGCTTACATACCCCCAGGGACAAGGAACTCACCACTTAACAAAGCAGGCTCTCTTGTACAGTTGGAAGCACTGCAGGTTTATCCTTTTGTAAACTGAAGTCTGTCTCACTCTAACATTACATTGTAGTCTTAATTCCTCTTTTTATTTAAGTCACTTAAGCTGTCAAATGGCTGGGTGAGCAACTGGCGTGGCTGTCTCCTGTGGTTCTTATAGGGGGGAAATGTGACGACTTAAGTGACTGTGTGTGTTAACTATAAAACTGTGGGTACATCCACGAGCTGATGAGGATGACTTGCCAGCAACATACCTCCTCTCCAAGGTGCCTCACCCCGCCTGCTGCCCAGAAACCTGATAAACTCTTCCCTTCACAGGTACTGGAAGGCACCTTGGGTTTGGCCTTTTAAAATCAGAGCCACTCTTAACCAAGGGGGGCAGAGTGGTGAGATGACCAGCCCTGGACCAGATTCCTGTGCTCACTGGGCTCTGTTTCCCCATAGTTAGAAGGTGGCTTCCCAGTTCTGGTCCCCTGGGGTCCTATGTCTGGCCTCAGAGGGGGAGGCCACTTCCTGGGTCCTCCATATCACGTGAAGAGGAGCCTGTCCTGGAGCAGGCCCACTCCTCGAATGCTCAGGGCCTATTTACACCTTTACCTGGGTAGCAGGACCGGGGAAGTGCGTGAACACATGCACACACACACACACACACGTAGGTGATTTCCCCAGGAGCTGGTGCCAAGGAACTGTTTAAAGTCCTCTTTGCAGAGAGAGAGAGAGAGAATACAGAACCCAGGGTGGAGGAAGCACAGCGGACCAGACCTATGGGGGCCGGATGAGGGGCTCCATCCTGCAAAGGGGAAAACCAAGGCTAAGTGGGAGTGGGGAGTGACTTGCCTGGGATTACAGGGCAAAGCCAGGGCAGGAAAGTGGCCTCCCAGTGCCACCACCCACTCCCCAGCACGGCAGGCGCAGCCACAGTGGGTGCCTGCAGTGCCCTCCCCATCACCTGGCCCAACCCTCCTGCAGCCAGTACGCGGCACAACCCCTGTACCTGAGCCTTTTTTGCTGCCTCCAAAACTGCTCTTCTGCAGTTGCTTGGAATAGAAAGTGATGAGGGTGAGAGATTACTTTCTGTCAATCTGATGGCAATGAACCCTCTGCCTGGTCAGGCCAGCTCACGAGGCAAAAGCAGGGCCTGCTCTGCTCACTCTCTGCCACCCTCCAGGCCTTATGTCATCAAAAGTGGAACAAGGCTGACCCCAGGGCCTCACAGAGGAGGGTGAGGACTCCTTGATCTGACTATAGGGAGATGCTCAAACCTTTTGCCCGCCCAGCTCCCCGCAAACCTGGGCTGCAGCTTGCAACGAGAGACACGCTTGGGTCTAAACCCCACCCTGCTCTCTTTCATTTCTACAAACTCCAATAATGAAAGCCATACCAGGCCTTCCGTCACTTCATTAGTCCCCCCTCTTTCTCGGAGTGCTGAGGTGTCCCGGGAGAGGAAGGGGACATGCCCTTGTCCTCTCCTCCCTCCCCGGTAAATGTCCCTTGACTGGCTGTCTGAGTGTGAGGTGTGGCCCCAGTGCAGCCACGGAGACCGCGTGGGCGGGGCGGGGCGGGCCTGTGCAGGTGGATGCAGGCCAGGGGCCGGCAGAGGTGGAGCAGCACAGCCCAGCCCCACTGCCACCGCCTCTGTCCGCAGGCAGCAGCTTCTAGAACCCGCACTTTTCGGGAGGACATGTATTCTTTGGGCAAAGTACAAAGATACAAGCCTAAGTCAAGGGAGAGAATGCCTCCCCAGCCCCGCTATTTTCTGTAGAGAGATGCAGGAGCAGCCCACCACGCCAGAGAAGGACTTCTTGTTCCCGCCACTGACAGCCAGCCCATGGCCACGGGGCACATCCTGAGTCTGTGGTGCCTCAGTTTCCTCACGTGCAAAGAGGGTTTGCTCCAAGGGGCTTTGGGGGTAAAATGAGATTGCAGAGGTGGAAGACGGTCAGAAGGGACAAAGCTGGGCCTGTGTGCGTGCTTGCGGTCCCTGTGCTCTCGTCCTCAGAGAAGTCCCTCCCCCTGCAGTCCTGGGAGAGGGGCACCCCCTGGAGACGAGGGTGACGCCCGAGCCAGCAGCTGGGGAATCGTCTGCCCCGTGTCCTGAGCCACTCACACGTGTGTTTTCTCTTCCCAGGGTCTACGAAGAATAGGGTGAAAAATCTCTGATAGGAAAACTCCAGACCAGTTGGGAGACTTGAGCAAAGGACTTTGCAGATTTCAAAAAACCTTTCTTTCTCACAGGCATAAGACACAAAGTCTATATTGTTATGAAGCACTTTTTATCAAGGGTCAGTTTTTACGTTTTATAGCTGCGTGCGAAAGGCTTCCAGATGTGAGACCCGTCTCTCTTGTGCTCCAGACTTCATCACAGGCTGCTTTTTACCAAAAGGGGGGAAACTCATGCCTTTCCTTTTTTAAAAATGCTTTTTTGTATTTATCCATACGTCACTATACATCTGAGCTTTATAAGCGCCTGGGAGGACCAGCAAGCTTGGTTGAGACACTTCATTGCGGCACTGCTCGGTTCCTAGCTAGGGAGCTTCCACTCTGAGGTCCTGGCGCCTCGGCACAGCTGCCACAGGCCCTCCTGGGCTTGTGGTTGGCCACAGCCTCAGTGTGACTCCACAGTGGCCCCTGCAGCCGGGCAGGCAGGAGCAGGTCTCTCTGCATTTGTTATTTGAGGAACTCAAGTTTGGTTGCCAGAAAAATGTGCTTCATTCCCCCTTGGTTAATTTTTACACACTCCAGGAAACGTTTCCAAGATCCTGTGATGGCAAATGATCCTCACAGAAGGTGTGGGGTCTTGCCTCCAACCTGAGCGTTTCTGAGAGGTTCACTGCTTCAGTATTTAATGTTTCAGAAGCATGTGAGGTTCCCAACCCTGTTAGCAAAACCTTAGGAGAAAACTTAAAAATATATGAATACATGTGCACAGCTACAGACACGCATGCTGTTGACAAGGGAAATCTCCAAAGCGTGTTTCCTTCCCTCACCACGATGGAACATGCAGGACTAAGCAATATATTCGTGACTCCCCATGTAACTCTCCCGCGCAGTGACCGCGCGCCCTTTCCTTTGTACATACGCACTCAAGATCACCCGCAACACCCTGCCCCTCCGCACACGCTGCGTCATGCTGCTGTGCTACATGCTATGTACGTGTCAGAGACCATTAGTGCTGCATGCAGGTTTCATATTCTTTCTAAGACAAAGAGAAAAGTAATAAAATATATTTGAAATGTACCAAAATTCTAGACTACTGACTTTTTTTTCTATTTAATTAAGCTAGGATGACAATAAAATGTTTACTTCATCCTGAATAAACAGGGGCAAATGCATTCGGAAAGAAAACTGGTGTATCCCAAATACCTGTCACCACCGTCACCTCTGTGGAGTGCGTGGCTGGGGCTGTCTGTCGTTACATCCCGAAGACAGGAAGCCAGGCTAAGGCTCCCTCCCCACCCAACTCCCACACCTGCTGCGGGTTGATGGGAATGGGCAGGTCGCTGCATGTGGTCACACTGCAGTCCCCATTCATAGAAGGCAGGAGATGGGGCCAGCCAAGATGCCCGGGGGCCAGGGCCCCAAGATGGCAAGGGGGTCAGGGAAGGCAGAAAGTGCCCACCTGGGGGCTGTGCGGCTTTGGAGCCAGGCTGCCTGGGAGCCACAGCTGGGAGATGCTGAGGCTCGGATGGACATGACAGCAATGCCCACCTCATGGTGCTCTGGGGACCAAGCAAGGTCATCTGTGTAAAGCACTTAGAAGGACACCAGGGCACAGGAGCACTCGGTACACGGGAGCTATTTTCATGTTCCCAAGACCAGGCCACTTTGCACTTCGCACAAACTACCCACAGCCCTGTTTGTCTTGCTGTATCCTAAGTCAGCCAGGCCCTGAAACAGGCCCCTCTGTCCCTACCCTGGGTACCCCACACCCAGCAGGACTGTTCAAGGGGACACGCCCCCAACCTGTCTGCTATGCTAGCAGCCAGGAGCCAGTCCCCCACATCCCCGTCACCTCCTCTGACAGCGTCCTGAGAGGCTGGTGCTGCCCACACTCACAAGGACACACAGTGCACACCCTGTCCTAGCATGTCCCCAACAGGGTGCTACTGCAAACCCTTTCTTATCATGGTCCTATTTCCTCCTGGCAGTTCCAAGTGTAAACACATGTATTCCGGAAGCAAGTAAAGACCGGATAAGTTAAGAAAGTTGCCCAAGGTTACAAAGCGACCACTCCTCACACTGTCCAATGGCTGGGCCTGGCAGCCTTTCTGCCTAGGGGTGGAGGAGGGGGCACACTGAAGCCACGCTGCGCTGGAGACCGTGAATGCCCAGGGTCAGTCCCGCCGTTCCCTTCATTGTAGAGAAAGAAGGTAGTCTGGACAGGGAAGCCCAGAGACAGACAGAACAGAGTGGGAGAGCCCAGGGCAGAGGGCACATTCCAGGAGGATGCTCTGCACTGGGTGAGTTTCTGGCTCCCCTCACTCCTTCTGCTCACTGTAAACATGCCACACTCTTTTTGTCCTTGCTCGGGCTCTCCTCTGCCCGCCCTGGGCTCCAGTGCCAGCCCGCCCTCTTCCAGCTCTGCTGGCCCAGATGGTCCCTCCCTTCTGTGACCTCCCATGGCACAGACTGGATTACTAATAACAGGAACAACTGTGCCAGGCTCCGGGGAAGACTCCCCTTTTCTGAGGTTACAGAGCCATTTCCCATGTTTTCCTCCTCTGGGGTTCCCAGGAGCCCTATGAAGTGTCCACCTGCCAGATTCCAGACAGGGGAGTGACTGTACAGCAGCAAATCAAGGCCAGGTGGCCTTCCCACGTGGGACCTGCGGTCGTGGCTCTTGAGGGCTTCCCTGGGCTGGGGTGAGCGTGCTCCTCCGCACACAGGGCAGACCCAGCCCACGTGCGGGCCCCACCTCCGGAGCCACCACTTCCTCACAGACAGGCATGCTTTGGATCCAAACCCCACTGCCCCTGACTTCCCGTGGGCGTGTCCTGGGCAGGCCTCCGTGCTGCAGCAGGCCTGCCACCAGAATGGCCATTGTCCTTGGAGAGCCCCAGCCCGGCCCTGCCGCTCATCTCCTCCACCTCGCCAGACCCCCTCCACATGGAGCTTCTCCTGGTCGCCCCGACCTTGCTTCAGGACTGGCTGCACAGTTTGTGGGGACTGGTGCAAAAATAGATGCAGGGCCCCGTTCAAAAGTTATTAGGAATTGCAAGGTGGCAACAGCAGAGATTTAAGCCAAGCGTGGTGCCCTTTCCAGACAGGCCCTGTGCACCTGACAGGTGGCAAGCCCACAAAGCCGGCCCTCTCTCCAGTATCAACTCCAGCACCCACCTGGAAGACTCATTTTGGCCTTGAATTATTACACAACTTGCAATACAACTTAACAGTTTTATTTTAACTTGAGCATCTATCAAGATACATTCTTAGAAGCCAGGGACTGTGCCTTATGCTTCTCGGTAAAAACCTCTCAGAATCTATGATAACATGTACAAAGTAATCAAACATAATCAATTAATCAATTAGTGTTATTAATAGGATCTTAAGGAGCTCCCTGAGAACATGCTTTCTTCACTCATTCCTGAGCTACTACTGCATGCATGCAAAGCTCCGTGCTGAGCACCACGAGGCAGAGAGATTTGGTCAGGTTGGTCCCTTCTCGTCAATAGCAGAGTCCAGTCACTCACTCTCCCGGCCACTGTGCCACTATTAGACACTGGCCGTGTGCCGCACACTGCGCTGACTGCTGGGGGTGGCCCCTTCAGAAACTCAGTCTACAAGGGAGGCAAAGAAGCTGCCTGAAGTTGCTTGTTGGTCTAATTGAGAGACGCACAGCAGGCTCTGGGGACACCCCCAAAGGGGCACCTCACCTAGGCTCAGGGCAGAGGACCTCTGATCAAGACCACCGTCAGTCCTGGGCGGGGGAGGGAGTGGGGGGGTGGGTCATGGCAAATTGTGAGTTGTTATCAGGCAACAAAACACAGTGCTGATCCCACCCTGGCTCTGACACAGCCCATGGCCAGCTGTGCGTCCACTAGCCGAGACAGGCCAGCCGAGGCAGAGCACCGAGGGCAGAAAAGCAGGAATGTTGCCCATTACCAGGTGGACGTCCAGCCCCAGCCCCACTGCCATCTCATCCAGATCCCTTCCTCTCCCCCACCACCATCTCCTGCCTGTCCCGCCAGTGAACCGTGGCTGGGGCCTCCCCAACCTCACCGGCAAGGAGGCCCACACAGCCTTTCCTGCTCAACCTCCCACACGAGGAAGACAACTGAGCTGCTTTTAGAGCCCCTGGAGTGTTTTCCTCTCCCCCTGTTTTCCTTGGAGGCCATCAGGAAAGCAATAAAACCCCAAGCAATGTTCTGGATTTCAAGGTGACATCTCCCAACTTCCTCTGTACTAGACCGCGCTGAGCCTCGCCACCAGGGGACGGCAAAGAGCACTTCCAGCAAGGGCTCCCACGCTCCTGGAGGCTGCATGACACCAGGGACAGCAGTGACCAGTTACTGCCAGCCAGGCCCTGTGCGGAGGGCCTTACTGCCTTATCTCATCGGATCCTCTGACAACCGCAGCAGCAGGCCCTATCACAGCTCCATTTTACAGATGAGGAACCCACACTCACACAGCGAGCAGACGGTAGAGACAGGGTTCAAACCCCCGTGTGTCTGGCTCCCAGCAGGTTTTTGCTCTCTGAAGTAAGCATCCTCTTACAGTTCCCACTACCCCAGCCCACAGGACACCCCACTGTGCTTTCAAGCTGCAGCTCCCAGGGCCTGACTCGAGCTACCTCCTATTCACTGAATGGAGATCAATCCTCCAGGTAACGAGGGCCACACAGACAGTCGGCCTTAGCCAGGTTTGTGTCGCAGTGCCTAGTTTTCTCTTTACAGGCCAAAGATGGCAGAAACCACATGCTCCTCTCAGCTTCTCCCCTGATCCAACAAAGCAAGCCCTGGAACTGTGAAACTGCCGTCTGGCCCGCGTTTGCTAGACACAGATTCTGCTGGAGTAGAAGCAGCCAGGAGGCTTCCCCTAACACCAAACACATTAAATAAGCAAAATGACTATGATGTCATCAAATCCAACTCAATGTTTTAGTTAGAAACAAGTTGAAAACACCAAGATGTTGGTTAAAAAATTAATTCAAAGCTGGATTCAAAATAACCACCCCATTGCACAATGAGGACAGAACTGCTACTCCAGGATGAGGGGTAGGCATGTCTAATTGGACACAGATGAGGCTCGCCTAATATTCAAAGTTATTCCCCAGAGCAAACGGGAAAGTAAAGTAACAGGCTCTTTCTTTCAACCCATTGTTACACAAAGGCAGCCCTCAAACAAGAAGCATTTCTAAATTACAAAGGCTTTTTCCCACTGAAATAATGGCCTGCAAAGACAGACTGAGTTAAGTAATTGCATTGGTGCAGCCAAAAAAACATTATAAGCCAAGAAAGTTAGGAGAGAAAGCACATCCTTCGGTTCCTTTATAGCTACTAAGATACGAATCCTGTTGATTCCACATATGTTGAGGGAAGCAAAGTTTAATTAAAAAACAATAGCAACAACTGCAACTTTCTCACCAAACTCCACTGTTAGTCCCATTTTACAGATGAAGAACTTAAGGCTTACAGAAGCTATGCAATTTGTCCAAGGTTACAGTGACCAGGTGGCCTTGGGCAGTGTTAAAATCTTTGGACACTCCTGGGTAGGATGACCACATTTCCTGGTTTGCCTGGGACAGTCCCAGTTTACAGTAGTTGTCCCAGTGTAATCATGAAGAGTTCCCTTTTGCTCTCAAAAGAGCCCTAGTATGGTTGGTGTACATATGATCACCCCACTTACAGGGCCCGACAGAAAAGTACACGGGTGTGAGACTGTGCGGTGTCTAAGGAATGATGAGTCCTTCTCCCCTCAGGTGACCTATTCCTGATGAGTCTGGGCCCTTTGGAAGTCATGGTAACTCTTTAACCCCACAGAGCGCCTACTCTATGTTATCCCCCAGTTTTCCCTGCCCATCCTGGCCTGCCTTCCCTGCTGGACAAGACTGGGTCTGATGCCAGTGGATTGTTCAATGGGGGGCGCGTGGCACACGGAAGACCCATCTGTTGAATGAGGACCCAAACCAACAACACTATCCCCCTCTCCATGTGTCTGTCCGCACAGGATGCCCCAGACAATTAAAGTATCAGGTTCCAGTTTCAGGAGAACAAAAGTCAGCCAAGCACCTGCACTTCCAAGAGGACTGAGGAAAAACTTTCCTTGACAATTTGGTTGGCATGGGCTTTAGGTGGGGGATTAGCCACTTCAGAGGAGTGGTAATGGGATACGGGCCTTTGACATGGTATTCCAATTCGAGGAGGCACACTGGGGAGCTGGGGGGATCCATGGAGCCCCACTGGCACAGCTCCCTGCCCCACCTGACCGGGGACTGACAGCTCTGGTCAAGGCCACAGCCAGGCTGCTCACTTGCTCCCTTCGCTGAGCTGGTGTGGGAGAGAGGGCAGAGACCCTGACGCAGGCCGCAGGGACCCTGCTCGTGCCGCAACCTCTCTGAGCCCCTGGGAGCCAAGGCAGCTCTGGGGTGGCACCTGAGCCCTTCGGGCTCTCTGGCTCTTTTTTCCTCTCTCTGTTTGGCCCCTGGGCCAGCACTTGACTGTCTGCCTTGGCAGCCCACCCCACCCCAGATGCGAAGGGGTTTTCCGCACTTCCCCGGAAGTCTATTCAAACAGCTCCTCATGGGAATAGATACCCAGAAGGGGCCAGACCCCCAGCTCAATGTCCCGCCCCCAGGTGTCTGCAGAGCTCTCCTGGCTCCTCCCCTTAAAAGCCTAGTGACTATGGGCAAGTTACTTAATTTCGCCCAGTCCCAACTTTACAGCTGCAGTGAATATTAAATGAGAGGAATGTCTCAACACAGAAAGGAAGCAGTCAATAAATGGTAGTTGTTTATCATTATTATCATCCTGCCTTTAAAATTTCCAAGAGAAACTATAGTTTTATATCCTACATTGACCTGGATTAACATTATATTTATTAGGCACAAAAAGGCCAAACTTGAGGCACCTATCTGCCAACAGAAGAATATGGAATCTTCTGTGTCCTTAGGCAAACTTCCATGCCTCAGTTTCATTCTTGTAAAATAGGAATAATAATTTTGCTTAATCTCAAAGAATTTTTTTGAGACACTAAATGAGATCATTTCAGCAGAACATGTAAAATTTTGTGTAACACATAATAAGCACACAGTAAATGACAGTTAAAAGTAACAATAAATTCATGTTACTCACAAGAACATATTTAATAATCCAAAGAATCTTAAACCTGGAGGGGAAATACCTTAGAATCTAGTCCCACCTTGTACCTAATAGAAAAATTTCCTTGATGTTGTGAATTTTTTAAACTGCTTTTGAACTCTGGGCCCCCTTGAAAAGCTGATGGATGCTCTCATTTCTTTTCCCTGAAAAAAAAGACACAGAATATTTTGTAAACAATTCCAGGAGATTCCTGGACTCCCCTGAAGTCATCCTATGGTTCCTTGGACCCTGTGTGAGTAATTCCTACCTTAGACAATGCCAGGTAGGACACCCAGAGGCAGCTTGAATACTTCTAGAACAGGAGCTTCACGACTCATAAAGCACTCCATGGTTGGAAAAGTCCAAGTGCTAAAAAGTGTTCAAATTTCATCAGGACACTAAAAGATGCTTTCTGAGTTCCATCTCCCAAGCTACACAGAGGTAGCACGATACCTTTTTCAGGTGCCAGCCCTTGGTGTGTTCAGAAGGCAGAGGCCATGCTGGGACACGTCTGACATGTCTAAGTATTCATATTGGTACAGCCAAAAAAACATTATAAGCCAAGAAAGTTAAGAGAGAAAGCATATCCTTCGGTTCCTTTATAGCTACTAAGATACCAATCCTGTTGATTCCACATATGTTGAGGGAAGCAAAGTTCTCCAGACTAAACTGCTATCTTCTCAGCCATCTCAGGTGACAGCTTCCAGGCCCTCGGCCTCCCAGGTCACCCTCCCAAATCCCATCCTCTGTGGCTGTGGATCATTTCCTTTGTCTGGGGCACAGTATTCTTATTCACCCCACCTGAGTCTATGCTCGTGTTCTCAGCCATGTGGTCACATCCATCACGCAGGCACTGAACTGATCCAAAGGGCTCGTCATACCAGGGCAGAGGCTCACGCGACACACACCTCCACTCCAGTCTTGCCTGGCAATGATCCTTTGAACCTAAGCCTACCACTTTACATTTGTGCCCCCAAATTTAATCTGATTTCTTCCTTATCACTCCAACCTTTGGGAAGTGCTTTGAATTCACATTCTATCACCCAGTGTATTAATTCTGCCTCTGAGCTTTCAGACATTTGCAAATCCCACAGGGAATGGGGAAATCACTGAGACTTTGCATCTCCCTGTGTTAAGCTTGGGGCAAGGTGCCTTAGACAAGTTCTCATTTAGTCTTCACACCAACTCTATGAAATAGGCTTTGACATCTATACTGCCATCTTTGTTTATAAATATACATATTTTAAGAAAACAAGATCTATAAACAAGAAAACTGAGTCTGATGGCGATTCAATCACTTAAGTAAGGATACCCAGGTACCAAACAACCATGCCAGGATGTCAACTCAGGCCTGAGCCTATTCCACCACTCCTCAGCATTGCCACATTAAATAGCATTTTTCTAGGTACATCCGTCTCTCCAACTAGGCTATAGGAACGCTGACAACAGCGAATAGGTTTTGTCTCTGAATTCCCAGTCCCTGGTGAATGCCTGGCACACAGTAGGTGTTTTACAACTGGTGGGAGGAGGGAGAGCAAAGAAAAAGGTCACTTTGGGCTAGTGTGCTGAGATAAAACTTCCTGGACCCGAGCCCTGATGTCCAGGTTCTTCTTTTAGAGTACTTATGCTACCCAGTGGTTCACTGTCGTCCACACTTGACCGGAAGTTTCTGTGTCCCTAGCCCCCAGGACATGCTGGCCCTAAGACTGTGACATTCATTCACCCAAGGCGTAGGAAAGCTGCCCCTGAAGGGTGGTCCGCATCCCTCCCACACCCGGGTACGTGCCTGAGCCCAGGGGAGGACCCTCTCAGCGGGCCCCCCACTGCCCAGCCCACGGCAGCCTCCTCAGCACAGGGCATTGCGTGATGAGAGGGAGAAAGTTCAGGAAGCCTCTGGCTTGAGATTTCTCAAAAGCTCTTAAAGGGACACCCAAATACCTGACTCATTCCTTTCCACAAAACAGATTCTTGAGTGAACTCACAGAATTTTACGCTGAGGAATCGAGCTGTGGAGAAGAGGCTTAGTATGAAATGACCGACCACTGGTGTCAAACTGCCGTCTGGGAATTGAACACAGTTCGGTCCACACAGCGCCACTTCTCCGTGCACACACCCCTCATGGCAGCCAACCCCCACTATGGCCTGTTCCTTTTCCAAAGACGGCAAGGCCGTAATTCTGAAAACCATCAAACGGCAGCTCCACTAAACATCTCTGTGGTTTAACAGAAAGACCTGGAAAGGAAGTCGGGGCCCTGAGATCACACTAAGGAGAAAGATCGAAAGCGCCATCTTGTGGCCACTTGGCAACTTGCATGTTGCTTGGTGCCTGGGCTCCGTGCCTTTGGGAGAAGGCAACAGGGAGTAAGCGGTCTCCTTTCTCATCTCGGATATTGACATTAAAAACCACCGTAGAATGCTCTCTCCCTGCAAAACTATCCGTCGGAACTAATAAGGAAACTGTATAATGCGCTGGGTAAAGGCACAGCTCTGGAATCGGACAGAGCTGCCTGGGTTTGAATTTCTGCTTGGCACTGACAAACCAAGCAACTTTGGTCAAATCACAGCCCTGCTTGGGAACTCAGTTTCTCTAGTGGTTAAATGAGTGTAATAACAGGACCTATCTCATAGGGTAGTTAGAAAGACTAAGCCCAATCATGCACATAAATCCTCAGCACAGTCCCTAAGCCACAGCATGTGCATCATTTCTCAGGTTTTTGACACCACTGATGGTAAGACGCAGCATCGATCACATATGAGATGAAGGCAGGGTGGGGAAGGGGAGGGCTGGTAATCCACCAGCTAAAATATGCACAGTTATTAGAAGTACTTTGATTTCAGAGATGGTAACACACGAAGGGAAGAAAGATCATTTTGCATCTTAGATCTTGCTGCACTGTGAGTACAACTGAGTCACTTCGGCTGTCCTGCGTGAAACCCATGGGGGCACAACACGTCATCGCCAAGGCTGGCACTCTTCTCTCGAAGGTAGAAAACGCAGTGCACAGCTCACCTCCTCGGGCCCCCGAGGGAAGGATTTGGCGCATCTGAGCGGGCACGCACACCTGGGAGGGGTGTTCAAGCCCCAGGGACTCACAGGTTTCCTTATTTCCCCACAATCTGAGAGCTGGTTAATTGGTAGCTGGGTGGGTGGGTAGAAAAGTAGCCAGAGCAGAGAGCAGGAAGCGCCTGAAGACCAGGGAAAGATAAAAACGGAAGAAGGGAAGAGGCTCTTGCCTTGTGCCGGGCACAGGGGGCGTTAGGGATTTCACACATTTCTGGGAAGATATTCGAAATGCCACTTGGTGACACTCCTCCTGTTTCAAAAGCTACAAGGATGCCCAGGTTAAGTACCTTTATGTTAATCAGTTTCACTTAATCCTAGTATTACTACTGAGGCTGTCCTCAAAGCTAACATCCCTCGAAATCTACTGCGCGCCAGGCACAGCACAACCACCCAAGGAAACAGGCGCCGCCGTAACTCCCATTTCACAGAAGAGGAGCTCGAAGCCCCAAGAAGCTGAGTAACTCACCTTCTTCTCCAGTACCGAAGTCCCAGCATCCCTCTTTCACTTCAAACCACCCCTCACGGTGGTCCCACAATGCCTGAGGGAGCCGCAAATCATGGCGCCCACCCTCCTGCGCAAGCCGTAGGGCAGGGCATAATGCTGGCCAATCAGAGCCCCGGATCCTCCCTCTGGCACATTGATTGGCTCAGATGTGGACACATGACCCAAGAAAGCCAATCAGGGACTTCAAAGATTTACCAGGTGGAAGCTGGAAAAAGAGGCCTTTTCTCTTTGGTTCACAAAACTTACTCAGAGAATCAGAGGGTTTCCTTGGGATCCTGCGAAGAAAAGCTGCCTGAGACCAAAGTCGGCACACAGAAGGAACCAGAGCAGAGCAATGAGGCCTGCACGGGTTAGCCCCTGGATCCAGCTCTTCCCCGTCTATAGGAGCCAGTTCATTCCGGTTTTGCCTCGGTTAGAATCAAATGTCTGACACCTGCGATCAAGAAAGGTAAAAAAGAAGAAAAGAGCAAGGTCCGGTTGCAGAAAATAAATAACTTTATAATTGTGTTAGTTTTATGATTAATAAGGCTTTTAAAACAAGTAACTATAAATAACAACCCCAGTGAATTCAGAATTGGAATAATTACATAGTGTAATTGGAATAATTACATAGTGTAATAATTACATAGTGTATGGATTTCGACATAACAGATTAAAATTAAAAGCTAGCATGGAAAAAGGATCTCCATAGAAAAGGTCAAAAAGAAGTATTTGCTGAACATAACAGAACCCTTTCTGGGTGTTTTGTATAGTCAAATATTTCTCTGTAGCCTCTGTGGCAATATGGAAATATTTCAGGAATTGCTGAAGAAGCCCTTTAAGCCAACACTGCTATTTCTATGAGTTTGCCCTAAGGGGAGAATCTCAGTTGAGGAAATCAATACCTGCATGGAGATGTTCACGGCAGCATTATTTACCACAGGTAAAAATAAGTAAATAAAAATAAAAGGTAACTGAATGTTAAAAGGTCAGAATACAGTTGAGTATATTATGGAAGATCAATTTTATTATATATATACAGTCAAACTATTAATGTGAAAACTATGTAATTTTATTCAGACATTTGTTGAACACCAGTAATAATTTATTAAGTTTTTATTATGGACTGTTTCACATACTTCCTGTCATTTAACCCTGAAACCATTTCAATGTTAGGTACTTTTTCATAAACCCTTTTATAGATGAGCTATCTAAGGCTTAGAGGAATTTATACACTTTGGGTGAGAGTGGCAGACAAGGGATTTGAACCCAGTAGTCTGAAAGTCCACACACATGCCCACTCTGCTGCACCCTATGAACCAGGTGAGGAGCTGAGACCGAGTCCTGAGTCATGTGTCTGGGCAGCACCTGGCCTTTGTGGGAGCTGCTTTCCATTCAGCTTCCCTTTCCAGCTCACATTCCAGGCAGAGGCGAAGGAGGAGCCTTTATTCAGCATCTACTAGGGACCAGGCCCTGTGCTAGCTACTTGGTTTCTATCGTCCAGTCTTACCTTTGCAGTGATCCCTCGACAGGGGTTTGGGAAGATACCACAATCCCTCTCTGTTTCTAAGGAAGATTGAGAGGTTGCTGCAGGTCAGGGGCACAGCCCCTTACCCATGTGTGTAACAAGCAAGTGAAACCAGGGAGATCTGCTCAGTCAGAGCAAAGGATAGGAAGCTGGGAATGGTCTGGGTGGAGTGAGGGGTGGGTGGAAGATGGGTAGAAGGATATCTGTGTTATAAATTAGGGGTGGGGTGCAAGGGGGAGAAGGACAATATTATATAAATGGCTACCACTATTGCCCTCGTACTCTATGCCAACACTGCCCATGATCATCTCATCTGGTCCTAATACCAGGCCTTCAATCCAAGCATTATTAGCCCATTTTACAGATTAGGACACCCAACAAGTAACTGGCACAATCAGGCTACAAAAGTAAATAAAGATCCATTCTCTCTCCACCACAGCAGGCGGCCTCTCTGGCACCCAGCAGGCTCCACCCTGGAGGGTTGAATCTGTGGTGTGTGAACACTGGAGACAGAGGGGGGATGCAGGGGTGTACCACACATGGTTCCCAGGGGCCCAAAGTTCCAAGCGGCAGCAGCACAGCAGCCTGCGCCCCACTAACTGTCCCCCTCCGTGGTGTTCAGTTAAGGACTCTGAAGAAACCAATCTTTGTGTCTTTTCATGGTTAAAATTCTACATAGAACTGAAACCTCAAAGCAGCCACCAAGCCTGTCTTTGTTGGGTTTCTAGGCAGTAAGGATGCTGCATCGCAACACTTAGCACTCTGAGAGAAAGGGGCCGGGTTATTCAAAGGGGAACTCAACAAGAGCCTTTTTCTCCCAAGTCCTGGCAATTTCCGACTCACTTTTAATCCCCGGAAAAAGCGTTGGATCCCTTTTCTCCACATCGCAACGTTGTTCCTTCAACTTCAAAAACTGTTGGTGGAAGATTTTCATGAGTAGTTGAGCAGTTCCCATTTTCTACCCCATTCTAGTAGCATGAGCTTGGTTTTTGGAACCTCAAAATCAATTTTGAAAAAGCTCAATGCACTCAGAAATATATACATTTTAAATTCAAGTGCCTGAAAATCAAAGAAACTGATGCATTGTAGTTTCACACACAAGCCTCAACTGCATTCCTCAAATATAAGGCGCAAGACAGGTTTCTGAGGAAGCCACTCAGTGAAGTGAGCACTTGTCCTGAAAGAACAAATCTATCCTGAAAGAGCCAGAGGCAGGCTTAAGGGCCCCATTCTCTGGACATCCACTCCCGGGTAGGAAGGGAACTGTTTCCAGCTCAACGAAGAATAAATGGCTTCTAAAGGCAAAGACCTCGTGACTCCTCTGGACCTGGGATTCCTCTCTGGGCCAATCATCACCACCATCATCATCAAAACTATCATTTATTAGAGCAGCTAAAATGTGCCAGGCCCTGCCTGAGACATGTGACACACTATTTCATCAAATCCTCAAACTTCCCAGGCAGGAGAAATGTTTATTCCCACTCTGCAGATGAGGAACCTAAAGCTCAGAGGTGCTAAAGGACCACACAGCTAGCAGGTGGCAGAGCCTAAGTGAAGCCACAGCTGCCAGACTCCAGCTGAGTTCCTTTTGCCTTGATGTCCTGCATCCCTACTCCTCTCCAAATCACTGGCTCAGCTAACGAGAAGAACTAGGAGCCTGTAGATGAGACAGTGCTGTTGAGGTGAAAATGTTCCCCCTAAAACTGAAGACACTTTCAGCTGACTCACCCAAATGGGCTGCCCAAATAACCGTCCTCTGACCAGTTTTCCCAGACAAAATAGGACTCCACACTCTTCTGTATTACTCCAGGCAATATGCCAATTGCAAACCAAAACCCTGCTGGAGAATCCTGAGACCCAGAGGTGACATTGGTCCAGCCATTATGTAGGACGGTTTGACGGAATATATTATCATTTAAAATACTCATTTCTGGCATCCTACAAAATACCTGACTGGTGTTCCTCAAAATTCAAAGTCATCAAAAATGGGGAAAGTCTGAAAAATTGCCATGGCAAAGAGGAGCCTGAGACGACACGGTGACTAAATGCAACATGGTGACCTGGATGGGACCCGGGAACAGAAAAAGGACATCAGTGAAAAGTAAGGAAATGGGACTAACTATGGAGCTTGGTTAATAATAATGTATCCGTTTTGATTCATTATTTATAACCAATGTGCCCTGCTAAAGTAACATGTTAATAATAGAGGAAACTATTAATACATTGGTAGAGATATGGAAACTCTCTGTGCTAACTGCTCAGTTTTTCTGTAAATGTAAAACTATTATAAAAAATAAAATCTATTAATAAAACATTTGACTACTAAATGTTTTAAAAATCCAGTTGAATAATTACTTTTCAAAAATAAAATTTCAGATTAACAGAATACTGTCCAATTCCAATCAATATATTCCCTAGAGAAGTGAATATTCCTTTCAATGGCTGAGCAGACGCACACAGGGATGTCAGTGCAGCCTGCTTGCCGTAACAGAGATTCCGGAAACATCCACCTATGGGGAGCCCAGTCAGTGAACTGGGAGCGCCCATCTCTCCGCCTCTCCCAACCCCAAGGTTCCCTGCACACTGTCCCACTGTCGTGGCAACCCAGAATTCCCCTGGCTTCAGTAGTCTCATCAACTTGGCTGTCTTTGCCTTTCTCCTCTGCCTTCCAGAGCATATCATGGAAAGTATCATTTCAAAATAAGTAACCCTTCCAGATATCGTCAAACTAAAACCATTGATTCATGATCTCAAAATCCCTCTTTTAACCTAACAACCTCTGGGGTGCACCTCTCCACCCACATCCTCTGGAGGTGGAAGGGAGCCATGGGCTGATTTATCCTCCCTGCAAGACAAACTATGGCATCTCCTATGAGGATGACAGACATCCCCCCAGTCAGGTTTTGCTTTTAGCCTGGTTGTTTGAAATAGTACACATCTGCAATGTGTTGGGGCGGGTGTAGGAAAGAGATATTCCCACTCACCATTGGTGGCAAATTGATACAGTCTCCATGGAGAGGATCTTGGCAACACTTACCCAAAGTTTAAATGCACATCTCCTCCACCCAGAAATTCTACTTCTAGGAATTTATCCTGTAATTATATGTGTGCATTATTTACCATGGCATATGAATAAGGATATGCATTATCATGTTATAATAGCAAAAAGACTGGTGACATTTAAATGCACATTCATAGCAAAGTAATTAAATAAATTGTGGCAAATTTATCCAATGAAAGCCTATTCAGCCACAAAAAAATGAGGTGGATCCGATAGTTCTGATATGGAAGGAGCCTGAAGACACGGCTAAGGTACAGACCTGTGTGTCTGGTGTCTCAGTCAGGACCCTGGCAGGAAGTATGGATGGCACACTTGAGTGGGCCAATTAGAGATCGTTTAATAAAGGAAAGTCAGAGCCATTCCAGGGCCTGGGAGAGCTGATTGTTGCACTTCAGTGTCATTTTGTGAGCCAGTTATTAAATTATCAGTAGCTTGATATCAGCCATAGTGGGAAAATTAACAGCACAAAAGCTAGGAAATGCCGCCAATCGGAATTTGTTCCTCTACCACAGAAAGCCAGTTATTAAACATTTATCAGCACACCCCTGAGAGCATTTATTAAAAGGTGGGCAAGGTTAAGGGAAATCAGGTAGGATAATGCAGTCCCCTGCAGTAGTCACGATGGGGACTGAGCAAGAGCAGGGAATGGTTACCAAACCAGGTCAGCGTAGCTGGAGGACATCCCGCAGGAGCCCTTGAGAGAGATGATCCAGCAGGGAGGGAGACGGGGAGATGAACACCCCAAGCTCACCCTCCTCCCACCTTACCACTCGAGCCAATGCTCGCAGCTGACTGAACCCACCTGAAAGCAGAGGGGAGGGATCCCCAGGTGCAGTCCACCTGGATCAGCCTCCGGGGCACCACGCAGACGAGTGAAGGGTGGAGAGTAGATCTGGAGGTGCCCTGCAACCAGAACAATACACTGCCAATTGTTTTTATTGAAAAATAAATAAAAATCACCCACCCACTCCAGGCACATTCAAGCACATATATTTCTGGAAGAGACCCCAAGGAGCTGGTGCCTCCAGGGAAGCTAAGCTAGCTGAGCAACGAGGGTGAGCAGAGCGAGATTTTCTTTTCATTATACTCCCTTTCATATTGTCCTATCTCCTTTTTAAAAAGGAAGCAAGAGTTTTCTGAATAGCAGTGATTTTCCCTCTGTACATATTTGGCGCTAAGTACAGAGCTCTTCACCGGATGGGGCGACAACTGACTGCCCCGTTCCACAATTTCAGGGAGCACCATTTGCTAAAGACAGATGCCCTGTGGAATCGTGCACCACAGAATCCCATTGAAGAAAACACCAAAGTCACCCCAGTGCAAGGTAGAATCCACGTTAGGAGAAACTGCAGACTTGGGAGCTGGACTCTGCCCCAGATTGGTTCTGAGAACTGGGCACCCCCTCCAAGCTTGAGTTCCCTGGCCTGTGAAGCAGGAAACCACTGCTAACTTGTCAGGGCAGGAGGGGGCTGATTTGGGTGTCAAGGAGAGATTTCCTTCGAGGGAGAGATTCTACAATCCCCATCAAGGACTGGGGCCGCCCCCTGAGCACTTTTCTTTGCAAGTCTTTTGCACCCACCTCGCAGCCTTCGCCTCTGAAAAAGGCTTCCGGAGTGACCACAGGTGCGTGGGAGGTGGGCCCTGAGCTCCACCTCGTGGCTGCTCAAACAGCGCCCTAGGGGTGGCAAAGGACTCCAGGAGTGGACGCAGGGCTTGGAAATGCTCCAAAGACTTCACCTGCAAGTTCACCGGGTGCCTTTGCTTCCTCCCCCACCTCCCCCAGGGGAGGAAGAGTCGCCCCTGGGAAGGTTAGCCCGGGTCCCATTTGGGACCATAGCTACACGTCAACTCCCAGAAGCCCCCTGCGGCTGGCGTGCTGGTCGGAAGTGGGTCAGAGGCCCACCCACGGAGGTCTTCAACATGACAAAGTACCAAAGCAAAACGCTATAGCATCTCTGGTCCACATGTAACAAATGAACGCTTTGAACCACTGCAAAAAAACACTTCATGAGGTTTTGTTTCAGGACCCAGGAGATTTTACAGGCTTTTTAAAAAAATATTAATTCATAGTGTAATATGGTGTGTTCTAGAAACAGAGGCAAATTCAAAGTTGTATGATACCTGGCTTCATTCCAACCCATTATTTTTACTTAGAAACTCCTTGGAGACAATGTTAAAACTTGAATCGCAGCCCCTCCCTCCTCCTGCCCTGCCTGCCACTCCAGCCAGCCTGGAGCGCCCCCTCACGGAGCACTTACTGAGCATGCGCACACACAGAGTCCCGGCTCGCTCCCAGGAGACATGTCAGCAAGGCCGTTTGGGGAGGCCGAAGGAAGAGGCTGGCTGGGAGGGCTGGGCTAGAGGACCCGGCCTCCACACTGGCCATCACGGAACCAGGCAAAGCTGACAAGGGCCTTGTCCACCCACCTCCTGGTGACTCAGATGAAGAGACCGAGCCCCAGGAGAGGAAGGGTTGCAGCCGGGACCCTGCTCTGTCCCCGACTCCCTCTGTCATATTCTTGCCACAGAGCCATCCCGTCGCTGGTCGAGTCTCAGAGGAAAGTCACCTTTACTGTAACAGAAAGAGAGGGAGGCTGTGCCAGCGGGATGTCACCGACCCCATTCCCTGGGACATACTGTCTGCTTTCCAAAGTGTCCAGTGACCAGGTTCTAGGGGCTGAGTTCTGGAAGGCCCCCGGCAGGTCGCCTTGCCCAATCCTCTTACTTCACAAATGGGTAAACGTGGCCCGGTTACGAGACCTCGGAGAGGGCAAAAATGCCCAGGAGGCTCCGCTCGCCTTCCCCTATGCAATGACAGGAAGCTGAGCCCACGGGAGCCGAGGCTGTGGTCGCCACCCCACTCCTGCACCCACAGTGCAGCGGGCCGTAGCTGCTCCTGTGGACAGAGGCAGAGGCGGGGTGTGGCAGGAAGATTAGGGGACCTCCCCACTGTAAAACAGGAAGCAACAACCACCTCTTGGTGACCAGAGTGTAGAGAAAACGGTTTCTGAAAATGAAAACTAAAAAACAAACCAAAGGCATGTCTCTCCTTTTAAGTCGGCATGAAGCGGGACCGTCGCATGCTTATTCTGAACGGTCGAAACCACCTGAGCCACCTCCTGTCGGCCCTGTGTGCTGGCGGAGCGTCTGCTGACACTCGTGCTGAGTCCCCTTTAAAGTGCCCCAGAGCCTTCCTGGTTCTGCCAGGCAGACACGGGTCCTCCCTCTTGCGCACCCACCCCCCACCGGATGCTGGTCACGTACCCAAGTCTGCACCAGCCTGCGAGCCCCCCAAGGGCAGAAGCTGGGGCCAAGGCTTCTCCGGAACACCCCCGGGGCTCGGCCCAGCACCCAAACCCTGGAAGGAGCTCAGTAAATAATTGAGGCCAACTAAATTGAGGCTACCTGGGCTCGTCTGTAGTTATACTAAAGTACAAAAAGCTTATGAATGCAACTTTATTGTGAATCTTAGCGTTAAGGAATCAGAAAATACAGACAAATTCTAACAACAATCTTTTAAAAAATAAGTTACAGCCTCACACATACAAGGTTGGCAGCATTTCCTATTCAGTAGGTAATCTCCCCATAAAGAGTCTCTTCCAGCTCTCAGATTCTAGAACTCTGGGCCACACATGGCCCAGAAGGTTTCTCAGCTCTGAAGGACCCAGAGAAGCAGAGGCCCTGGGAGGAAAAGCCAGCACCGAGCTGCAATGGGATCAGAATTCCATTCTATTTTTGTTTACAGTTTACTTCTTAAAACCACTAACTTGAATATGGAATACACACACAGTTCATTTAAAATTTTGTTAAAAATAGATACATTCTGAGCTAAATGGTCTCCCTGCCATTGCTGACATCCACCCCCGCCTCGGGCAGCCGCCCCGTCAACACTTCCTTGTGCATGTTCCAGAGCTTCCTTACGCTTACACAGCAGAGATGAAGATTTAGTTCATCTCCTCTCTTCATTTCACATAACATGTGGCAGACCAGACCCATGTTCTACACCTTGGTTCTTGCTGTTGCTGTCTCTGCTGCTCTTTCAATGAGCCTTGGGGACTTTTCCGTACCTGCGCATAAAGAGCTTGCTCATTGTTTTCTTACAGCTACACGGCATTCCTTTATATGGATGTTACATGCTTTATTCTACCGCACCTCTACTGATGGACACACGGGCCATTTCCACCTTCCGTATTTCAAATAACGCTGCAGTGACTAACCTGCATGTACGTCATCTCGCAGTTTGCAGAAATACCGTTTTGCTTTTCCAAGTTTTTGCTTGCCCAGGTTCTGCCTCTTTGATGGAGCCTCCCTGAGGTTCTCAAGCCAAACCTCACCTCTCATTCCTTCCACACTCCCCCTTGAGTGTGTTCTCTGAGACCCTTCGGCACCACGGGAAAGGAGGCAGCCCAGCCTTCCAACTCACCCCTCTCCACTCCGGGGTGCAGACCTGTGCCTCAGAGCTCTCCTGCATTCCCCCTACCCTCCAGCCCCCTCCTCTCCCCACAACCTTACACACCCAGCGCAGGGCAGTGGGTCCTGCACCCAGCGGGTGGTTAATAAACACTTCTTGGGTGATGGATCCATGTCTGTCTTCTCTCGAAGGTTGCTGTACGACCATACCCTTCTTGATCAACAGGTGGCGCTGCCTTCCACCTCTAGACAGCTGAGACTACAAGCTCCGCTGCACGCCTGCTCATCCAAGAGTGAAACTCCTGAGGCTGGGGGCGGCGCTGGCTTTAATGATGACTTTTTTTTTTTTTTTTGAGACAGAGTCTTGCTCTGTTGCCCTGGCTAGAGTGAGTGCCGTGGCGTCATCCTAGCTCACAGCAACCTCGAACTCCTGGGCTCAAGCAATCCTCCTGCCTCAGCCTCCCAAGTAGCTGGGACTACAGGCATGCGCCACCATGCCCGGCTAATTTTTATATATATTTATATATATATATATATTTTTTAATTGTCCAGATCATTTCTTTCTATTTTTTAGTAGAGACGGGGTCTCGCTCTTGCTCCGGCTGGTCTCGACCTCCTGACTTTGAGTGATCCACCCGCCTTGGCCTCCCAGACTGCTAGGATTACAGGCGTGAGCAACCGCACCCAGCCAATGATGACTTTTTATTCATGTGGTTGTCCACACGGCTCTCCACATGATCCTCCCAACAGCCCGAGTTAATGACTACCATTTTCTCTGGTTTCTCCCTGCTCTGCCCTGTTCCACCGAGCAGGTGTGTGGCAGTTTGTGTTGTTCCCCTGTCCACTGGGAGACAGACCCATGCAGTGGTGATGCATTTGGCCTCTTGAATCAGACTCGCGTGCACACCCCGACTGCACCGCCGCCTTCCTGGGCGGCCTTTGCCAGTCAACTTCCCCTGCCTGAGCGTGCGTGGCCTCCTCTGCACAGTAAGGAGGGTAACAGTGCGCGCCTCGTGGGGTCGGTGTGAGCACTGGGCAAGACGCTGTGGGCAACACTAGCACCGCGCTGGGCACCTGGTACTTTTCCTATTCGTGTTGTGTGGCTGTGCCCTGTCTGCCCAAAGTCGTGTGCACCTCACTCCTGAAGCCTTTCTTAATGTACACAGTATGTTAATATACACAGGAATGTCCTCCGCAGTTCTTCGCACACTACGAGCTCATTCCCATCCCAGCGTCTGCACTCGCTAGGGCCTTATCTGGAATGCTCTCCCTCTAGCTCTCCCCATTGCTGGCTCTTTCTCATCCTTCAAGTCTCAGAGTTCTTCCCTGACACCTCAGTGAGAATAGTTTCTTCTGGTTTTCCCCACTGTGGCCCCTGTTTATATAACACTCATGACCACCTGCTGTTATCTTAGTGTTTATTTACCTATGTGACTGGGTTCTGTTTTCCTGTTGGAATGAGAACTCCAGGAGGGGATCTGGGAGGGCACCATCAGTGGCTGGTGGTGACAGGGTGAGTGATCGCTGTGTGCAGGAGAGCTGTGCTGGAAGCCTGTTCCCTGGCTGCTGTGCGCGCTCCTGTCCTGCCTCCAGCAGACTGCCGGCTCTTCGAGGGCAGGAAAGGGGTCCTCTCCCCCCGCCCGGCCTTCAGCTGGCCCACTGCCAGTGCTCAGCGGGAAGAGGCAGGACTTAGGGGAGCGGTGGGGAGCAAGTCGGAGAGCTGCTGAGGGCCTGACAGACGGGCAGGGCCCCTCACGCTCCCCCTCAAACATCCACGGGTGAGTCCTGGGAATGATGGCAGTGCGCTTCCAGGTGGCTCTCCTTAAAACCAGTCTCAGGTTTCCCCCTGCTGATGGTGGCCCACCCAGGTGTGCCTTGCCCTCAGCAACTGCTCCCCTCCCG
>RJWJ010008960.1:16692-51707 GCA_004363605.1 Indri indri | reverse complement strand
TTTGCTCTCTTTGGCTGTCCAACTCCATTTAAAGGGCCAGGAGAGGTGTTTACAATAATGTTCCAAGATATTGTGATGAGAGGACGGGATGCTAGCAGAACAATTTGCATTAGAAGAAAACAGTTTCTGGAGTCTGAGTCAGAGAAAGTTCTGATGGATAACATAGTTTTACTAAGCATACATTTAAATCTCAAATGGAACAAAATGGCTCTAAAGATTATATAGATGCAGAGAACAATGCCTAAAAGAAACAACAGTACAGGAAAGCAGCTAAAGCAGATAAAATATCAAGGAAATATCAGTGGTCAAGACAAGGCCCAACTTGAGTGTGATCAGAGAAATAACAAGGCTAGAAATAGGGGCAGAGATGTCAGAGGTGAATTCTTTCCTTCTCTGTCTTTTATACTCTAAATTATGTGAGGAACAATGGGTTTATATTGTGGCAAGAGGCCAAAAAGAGCCCTGCATAAGCAGTAGCACTCAATGACAGAAATAAAGCAGTAAGAATGAAGATAGGATTCTAAAATATTAGAGATTCTCACTCCTGTGCTTGTGTGGAATATTTTTAATTCCAAAACAAGGAATTTACATATGGGTTTACTCAATGACTCTACTGTATATAGATACTCTATATTTTAATATTGCACTGAGGCCAATAAGTAATTTTTTCTGCTATTTCTTTGTTTTTCCTAGCATACCCATCACCCCTACAGTATCCTCCTTGTGGCTCTAGATGCAAGCACTCCACCACCGCCCCTAACTTAGGATCATCCATATGACTGAAGAATATTCTATTTCTTTGGATACATGATTGACACATGGATAGTATATCATTTAATCCAGGCCAGTCAGGATCCTGCCCTGGATTTTCCATACTAACACTGTCCTGGAAATTACCCTGCAAACCCTGCTCCCCATATCTCCAGGCAGAGTGGAAAACGCATCCTTGCTTAGCTAGGGAGATGCAGAGCTGGAACAGCCTACAACCATGCTCCAACCTCAGGGTACAAAGCTGTGTGGAGAAGAGAGTATGGCCAATACTCAGTGTAGAAGGGATGGAAATGGAAAGTGGTTGGATAGAAGCTAAAACGCTTTTAAGTCCTTAGAATCTGCTTATTATACCAACACCACTCCTGTTCTTCATAGTTAATGGAACCCAGTATTACTCTTCCCCAATGTTTTTTTTTTTACTAAAACTAGTAAATCAGATTTGAATCGGATTGTTACTTTTAAATGAAAAAATAATTGTAAAACATAATACCTTTCAGGAAACTCATTGCTTCTGAAGAGAATGCATTTTGTAATTTACACCCAAGTAAATGATATGAGAGCTGAATAATTACAGTAGATACAGTAAGATGTCTTTATAACACTGATGTAGTCCTAGTGGTAAAAACGTTAATTTGGTGCCTTTTATATCTGAGGCTGAACACAAAAACAGGGAGGCAAACAAACAAATAAACAAATAAAATAAAAACAAGCCGGCAGGGCTTGGTGGCTCACACCTGTAATCCTAGAACTTTAGGAAACCAAGGAGGGAGGATCACTTGAGGTCAGGAGTTTGAGGCCAGCATGGACAACACAGCAAGACCCTGTCTCTAAAAAAAAAAAAAATTAGCTGGCATGGTGGCATGCACCTATAATCCTAGTTATTTGGGAGGCTGAGGTAGGAGGATTGCTTGAGTCCAGGAGTTCGAGGCTACAGTAAGCTATGATCACACTACTGCACTCTAGCCTGGGTGACACCAAGTGATAGCCTTTTTTTTTTTTAACCTATAAAATTGACTGTTTACCTCTGAATAAAACATTAAGTACCAAGGTTCTTACTCTGTTGATCTGGTTAATTATCTCATCAGGTGCTTCCATGATTTGTACATCAGGAATAATGTAGAAGATAGTTGAACCGTTAATTTATAATTACTCTTAAAATAGTAGTTTCCTTTGCTGGGGATAATGTATCTAGGCTTTCTTACATTGCCAAAGCCAGATGTTCCTTTGTAGCAAGTTCTAAATAACTACCTTGTGAAATTTATGGTCATAGCTATTTTTGTGGGGTCATTTGCCAAGATACTTTTAATGAAAAATTTTCTTAGTTTTGCAAGCTAAACTGATCTTCTGGAATCTTGAATCTCTGGTTTAAAAAATGTTGTAAACATTTATGATGTGTAATGTTTCTTCTGTTTTTTCCCTCTGCTTTTTTCTGGCCAAACCTATCTAAGAAAGCCACTCTGAAGAAGTGGTATTTCTGCGCATAATGTATCCACACCTAAAATTATATAGTATTTGTATTTATTCACTTGATTATTATGAAATGTAAAGTCATGAGAGTAGGCATTTTGCTGGGGTGGTTCATTGCTGTAGCTCTAGAAATCTAAAGTACCAATATCTTAGGAGGCACTCAGAAAATGATTAACAAATTAACAAATACATAAATTGATGCATATAATTTGAAAGGAAAAAAATGAATAAGTGCAAGAGATATTAAGACTTAAAATTTCATAATGCTGGGTAACTTACTGTGTATATGAGTGAGATAAAGGAAGTTCAAGCTATCTCCAAAAATCGCAAGATAACTGAGAGAATGAGGGGTCATAAACTGAGATAGAAAGCGTGTGTAGAGGAGAAGGTGGGGGAAAGAGCAGAAGAGGTGTTTATTTTCAGGGCCTGCCTGGCTGTTCCCGTGGAGAAGTCCATTAGATAGGTGTCAAGGCAAGGCTGAAGACTAGGAGAGAAATAGGACTAGAAATGTCAATTGAAATATCAAATTCATCGTTAAGATTTTTACATATAGTATTCCTTCTGTCTGGAGTGATTACCCTTTCTTTGTATGTCTTTAGAAATGTTCTGTTAGTTCTTCGTGGTACAGATCAATGATGTCCTCATTTGGGAAAATCAATTGACAGAAGGATATTTGGCCATTTCTCCCTGGTACAAATATTATATCATTCCTTGAACACAGTATTACGCTTACGACGCAGCATTACAAACAATAAGATATACTTCTGTCTGCTCTAATCCTCATCTCCGAACACAGTTATGTAACCTTGAGTGCAAAAAACAGTTGTTTGTGAATGATAGTAAGAAAAATCTAATAATAGCAATGAGCATTTTTATTGCTGATTGAACGAAAGTAGTAAACAAAATTAATACACTAGAGGTTGAAGAGAAGCCGAGACTGAAGACTAGGGAAGCTTTATTAAAGCTTTATTAAAATTGATTAAGAAATGGGGTTTATGATTGGTAAAATGAGAACAGAAAATAAGGTTGAGATGGAGCAGATGGGTGGGAAATGAAGCAAGAAAGTTACTTGCCACTTTTTAGGGAAAGCAATTTCAAGAACAAAGTATCCCGTAGTGTCAAAACCTGCAAGGAAGCAAAGAGTTCAAGTAATAACTCATCAGAAACAAGACCCATGGGTGCTAAGTGACTCAGGGAACTGGTAACCTGTAAGAAGACTTTTTGGTAGAATATAAGAAATAGAATCAAGATTTCCAATAGAATGGGAAATGAGTAATAATGAGCGCAGGGTGCTTCCAATCCAGAAAGTTTAATGGCATGATGAAAATACATATAATGATCATTCAGACAGCTGCAGGATCCTTAGAGATGCTTTATCTTTACTTTTAATTTTGAAGATAAAAGGGAATAGAGCTATTATGTCCATTAGAAGAAGAAATCCAATGGAAAAGGAGAAGCCGAAACTACAACAGAAAAAGAGACACTTGATGGAGCAAAATTGCAGAAAATATACGAGAGGAGAGGGTATGAACAAAGGGGAGAGGAGTGGAGATTTGACTGACTTTGGAAAAGATGAGGAACAACCATGAAATGGGGAAGAAACAGGAAATCACGAAAGTAGAGGGACTATTTAATCTGCTGGAAGAAAAAGTTGGGAGCATTGCATAAAACAATTATTTTTAAAATCATTGTTGTTAGGTACAATAGCAATAAATTTCATCTGTGCCAAAAACATTGTCAGTTAGATGTGAGTAGAAAACACAAAAAAATAAGAGTCTTCCTATGATGTAACGGAAATACAGTGGAAGTTTTAATGACATTTGCAAAATCTTTCAGAAGCCTAGAGTACCCCTTTTGAGCTTTTGATTATCTTAGTATTTTAATATTATAATTACAGCATGTCAGGACTCTATTTAAAATGTAATTATCAAAGCTCAGAGGAAACTGATTCTTATGCATCCATAATTTCATACAATACAGTTTGAGAGCTTGAGCTATTTTTATGTTATCCTTTTAGTCATAGAAACATAGTTGAAAGTCTGAGGACTTTTATTTTTCGTTGTTCAACAGGCTTTTAAAGATAATCTTTACTTTTAAAGTGGCCTTGTCACTGAGTGCACATTTATCTGAAATAAATGAAATTGCCTCTGGTAGAATAAAACGGTTCATGAAGTTTTCATAAATATATCTTAACAACAAAACTGTAGCCTCCCAAAAGACATGTTTTATCAATTTTTTTTTCATAGAAACCATTTTTTTCCCTGTAAGAATTAGTATATTTTAAGTTACATTGACTGACGGATGGTTTTATTGATGTCATTTGAGATTTGCTTAAATGTCATCTCAAAGAGGCCTTCCTCAACTATCCTATTTAAAATAGCCTCTCGACAATGTGTAAGCTCCTTAACACCTGAGGTTTTGCCTTTTTCACCAATGTATCCCTGAGGCCCAGAAAGAAACTCTCTCTTGCTGAATCAACAACTGTTTTTACAATGTCGGGTATACATGTAAGACAATGATTGTTTTGGAGAGTTTGAAGTGAAATTTGGGATTTTGAAAACACTTCCTAGGTGTTTCATATGATCTTTGGAATGGGAAAGCACTCAATCAACAGCAATAGCTAATTTGTTTTTTTTTTTAAATAAAGACTTACATAGCCTATGTCTCTTTTTTTCCTTCCTTCCTTCCATCCTTTATTCATTCGTTCATTCATCTAATAATGAACACATTATTAAGCATACTAAATACTAGGCATTGTGGACGCCAAAATCAAATAAGTAATTATGTCTGCCCTTAAAATGCATACAATTAAGTAGTGGAAGTTTTTACCCTTTGAGAGTAGATACACTTTTTGCAAAGAGTCAAAGATGAACAAATAGTATGATGAGGTTGGTTAATACAGTGTGCGTGTGTTTTATAAATGAAGTGTGAATGAAATAGTGAAGCTGATCTTCTCATGAGATTTATGACAGATCTAGCAGACAATACAAAAGACACATGGAAAACGTGTTGTAGGGAACAATATACTTTTCTGGGAATAACTATAAAAAAAATTTCAAATGCCTCGAGCCATTCTCCTACCTAAGTGTTGATTGCCTATACAGAAAAACTCTTTGCCTTGACCAGAAACACATGTGGTGGTTAGATTCTTTGGTCAACTAAGTTTAATTAATCTATTAACTTCTTGAAATAGGTAGGATCCCAGAACCTGGCAACTATATCTAACAATATTTCCCAGCACAGTACATTTAAGGCACTGAAATAAGATGGAAGGAACCTGATAATTTTCCTAGCAACTGTGGTCCAGAAGAGGGTTTTTCTCTCCTCCCTGTACCTTCCTTGCTGAACAGTTCTCATGACAGTTCTCACCACAACCTTAGTAAATTGCAGCAGAGTTTACAGCAAGGTGATGACCCACACCCAATTAGGAGCAGCAGAGGGAAGGGATGCTCCCTTTGGTTCCTTCCGCTACCATTCTTTCTTTGAAGGCTTCTCCCTTCTGCACCAAGATAATCCACCCTAAATCAAAGTTAGAAGGGGGAACTAGGTTGGGCTAAAGAGAATGGTGACTGGAGGTGCTCTCTGCTGGTAAAAGGGAAGGAAATGGTGATGGGATAAATGGTGCATTATTCACACTGAGAGCAGGTGGAATCTGCCATTTTTGAGTAAGGTCACAAGGAATTCAAATATCTACTCATATTTGGTGGAACGAAACCCATTGGGACAGGTAAGTTCAGGTGTCCATACTAACAACCATCCTCATTATTATAATGTCTCATTGTGGCATGGAGAATGGTAAATGATTTTCCATTTAAGACAAAATATACAAAGGAAAGCTATTTTTAGGTCATATGAAAGGATAAACTATTCAACTAAAGAGGGGAGTTCTACCTTATTTGGTCTAGGGTTGCTGTGCAGTTTAAAGTCAGACATGCCTACCATAGACTGAAATGGAATAACAGAAAATCCCAGGAGCATTTGGTTTTTAAAGAATGTCAACTTAAGAGTCACAAATAGTGAAAAGTGGAAAGCAGAGTCCAAATTTACCTCATCTCTGTGCTCCCCTATGGGTTCTTTATTTTAGCACTTGTCATATTGAAATGACATTAATTGCGTTGAGTCTATTGGGCCATCCACAGGGCGGAGTCAGTGCTGTGCTGATAAACTTGCTCTGGAGTGTGGGACTCCTGATTTGCACCATTTACCAATTTTATTAGTGTAAGTACATCCGCCATGGCTGATATCAAGTTTCCAAGGGTTTAACAATTGCCTCATATAATTCCTGAACATTTAAGTATTGCTCCAGCACATGGCTAGCTGAGATGGAGTCTTTGCACCATCATCACATAACACATGGTTCAGTAAGTCTATTATGCAGTAAATATAATAGTGTGCTGAGTTCTAGCAGAGAACGTTTTAAAACAATCCTTTTGAGAACATTGGATTTTCCAATTCCTCCACTATTTTACTTCAGACATGCCACTTTTTGTGGAAGAAATTTTACTTTCTCCAGCCTGGGCTTCTGAATGGGTCAAGGCACAGAGTTTAAGAAGTCAAAAGAGAAGGCTGAGGTAATATTTATGGTAAAGGTCTTTGTACAACTACTAGAAAAATTCCCAGACTTGGAAATCGGGAAGAGTAGTGGCACAGGCCAGGTGCTATTTTAGGAAATTTAGAGAAAGAATTTGGAGGATGGACCAGTGCTTTGATGAATAACACTTCAGGGAAAAAAAAGGTTGCTTAGAGGATTTTTTAGAAAGGTTTTTTGGATGTTGGTGAATGCAATTCTCCCTACATCTTGCCTCCTCTGCTGCTTACTTAAGAGACTTCAGAATACATCTTCCCTAATTATTTTTCAAGGCCTTGGGATGAGAGGGATGTTCACATTAAGATGCATCACCTTAACTGAGACTTGCCCAAATGCAGCCCCACGTTATTCTGGTTGTTATGTAACGGGAGAATTGTAAATGATTAGTGCACAGAAGTAGAGAGAATTACTTCTGGGAAAAGTGAGATGTGAAGTGTTTGATGCCAGCTAATTCTATGACTTCATACTTTTTAAAAACATAAACATTGTTATAGATTATTTTTAGTCATTTCATTATAAATACGAAGGAAGGATTTTCGTGAGATTTCAAAAAGACAGTACTTTGGCAATTGTGCAAGAGTTATATATTTGGCATATAATTAAAAAGTAAAATATACGCAATTTCTCTTTCTTCCCTGAAGAGCAATACTATTTTCCAGTTCAGGAAAAAATAAAGTTGCTCGCCATTTTTCATTCTGCCAATGGTATATTTCATTTAACCTTTTTTAGTGCCTGTTAGTTCTTAAGTATATTAGATTATTTATTGACTAGAAATTCTGGCAGTCATATCAAAAAAGGAATCCAGCCAAGTTTCCTCAAATATCAAAATTTCTAGCCTTGAATACGTCAAATGCTGATTCTGGTAGACATTGACCTTTGTGAAGCTAGTTCTTTTTGATTTATGTGCTCATGTGCAATAATTTTTTAGGAAATTGGTTAAAAAAATATTTTAAGTGTTTCCAAAACATCACGTTTCAGTTCACAGACGTTTAAAAATGTAAATAGAACTTTGGAGCCAAAGAGTTCATGGTCTGTCAAATAGCAATGATCAGTGTGTGCGTTTTTGCTTTTACTGCATACATTCATCTTTAGAGACCCCAGAGCTAAATTGACAGGCCTTACACATTGAAAACAACAAACTTTCTTCTCTTTGATTTCTTTCTACCTTGCTATTCCCATCAGCATTTGGGGTCGTGTTATTCAAATTTCCATGCATTAAAGTCACTAAATACAAGGCAATGCCCCCAGGGAGATTCTAGGTTCTCTGGATCTATCTTTGTGCTTGTGTGTGGCCATAGAGATTTATTTCGTTTATTGAGGGCATTATCATTATGTTAGTGAAGGCATCTGGGCACCATTTCCCATCTCTATCTCCTAAAATTAAGTCCTGTACAGTAGTCTTCATGCAAGGGTTACTTTACTGTCAGCTTGCAGCGGCAGCACCAAGTGAGGAATATGCTGGTGAATTTGATTACAAAAGTGTTAGTATGTCAGAAAGAAATCATGAGACATTTGGAAACCTAATAATAAAACTGAAAATGCAAAAACTTTGAGCAGCAAAGCAAACCAAATTTTGGGGTTATTTTCAGAATTTTCTCTTAAATTTTCAGAATTTTATTCTTGGGACATCTGGAGTCTATGATGAGAGAAGACAAAAAAACTTTAGGTGTGTAGATATATAAATTTCTCAGTATTATAGTAGGTTTGATGTTAGACCACAAAATAAATATCTTTCAAGAAAGGTCCATTTAAATATTATTAATTTGGATAAAATATGCATAGTTTTTTCTTAGATAAGATTTTTCTCTATCTATGGCATCCTCTTTTATCTCAGGGTGTCTAGGTCAGTGTTCTTACAGAGGTGATATCAGCTTATATTTACAAGGTTTCTGTGTCAAGACTTGCATCCTTGTTTTTCTTTCAACATTTGTTTAAACTATATAAATTGAGTGTTTACTCTATGCCAATACCATGCTAGACATTTTTAACACATTGCTATCCATTATTATTCAAAGACAAGTTAATACGCTTCCATTATATCCATGATACACTGGTGGAGGAACAACACGATATCAACAAATAATTCCCATTGATAAAAGGTAGATGAAGTGTATTCATAGATGAACCCTGCTGGTGGTCAGAGATGAAGCCATCAGTACTGCCATTACTTCTTATACTTCTTGATAGTCATGAAGACTGATGCTAAGTCACAGTAATGGAAAGCTGGAGTGAGTGCTAATCCATCCAGTCCGCTACAAACCACAAGGAGACTTGTAGAACTGGAGCACAGTGACAGAGAGAGATGGAAGGAAATGAAGTTGGAAAGATAAGCAGGTGTAATAAGAATTCAGAGTTTATTTTAAGTGTGATGGGAAGCCATTGGAGGGTTGGGGAAGTACAGTTTCTGATTTATATTTTTAAGGGATCATTCTCCTTCTCTCTGGATAATAGACTCTAGGGAAGTAGGAGTGGAAACAAAGGGACCAGCTAGCAGGCTATTATAATGTTCTAGGGTCTGAACCATTGGTGGCTGTGATTGGATGGCTGCAGTGAAGGTAAGACTTGGTTAGATTCCAAATATATTTTGAAGATGAAGCCAATAATATTTCTGTCTTTACTCATTCTCTGCAGGATTTGGGTATAAATAAATATATTCAAACAATAATCAAAATATCCCAAGGTCTTCTCTATGCCAGTTCACAAAGTACATCCTCCATTTTGAGATTTCTGGAGACCCCCAGAAGTGTCTCACAAATGCTCACAAATAAATCAGTTCTTACCAAGGGTTTCCATTGCTCTTTCCTCCCCTTCCCTTCTTCCCTCCCTTCCCTTTCATAGGTGTTGGTACCAAGGGTGTTCATTAAAGCACATTCTGTTCATTAAACTTCATTTTATTGTTCCTTTCCAGAACACTCAAATGATACCCAGTTAAGCAAAAAGGAGTGGAAATATCAGATCTCATAAAGTTGAGATGCCAGCTGGCTCTCAGAAAAGAAGGGTGGGGAGAAGAACTGATCTGGTACAATTTTTAAGTTGTAGCAGTTTGTCACAGGTTTTTCCTGAGTCTTAATTCCCAGTTTTGTTTTCACCTCTAATAGCTTTTCAGCATTAAAACAAAACAAAAAACAAAGCAAAACAATAGATACAGTAAAACAATTCAAAATAAATTTTCATTCTCTCTCCTTGAAATCCACATGTCTTCAATGCATCTGTTAGAAAAATAAAGTTAAGGGCTTTCATTTGTTTGTAAATATTTCAGGTGTACATATGTCTCTCCAGGCAGAGTACAAGAATTTACTAAAGTTCATTACAGTGCCACATATTATAATATCTTATTTCTATTTTCTTATTTTATCACTCCTTTTGATAAATATTGCAGATGTAGCTGATTTCGCAGCCCCAGCTCTACTACTTGCCCTGTTCTCTGTACCTTCTGAGTGTTAGAAGCCCCTGCAGGGCCTTTGCTTGCTCCTGTCATACCACACAGAGGTTCACCTGTCACCTTGGTCTCCTAATAGAACCTGGGATCAGCCTCCTGGAGATAGTTATTTTTTGCTTTTTTCTCATAAATAGAACAGTTCTGCAGTGGATATTTGCTTCTTTCCAAAAGCTCAGTTTGCTGCAAGACCCCAATACAAAAAGAACTCTATATCACACCATACCATATTCCTATATTGCAAGAAATTGCCCTCTGCTTTGCCCCTTGTGTTTTGATTAAAAGGTTATATTTTGAAAATGCACAGACAAACCAATACATTCTGGGGTCATGTCATCCTGGTTCAGGATGAAGATAGGAGATAGAAGAGTTTTAAAACGTATTTATTTATTAATTAGAAGTGTTTAGATTTCAACAAAATCTTGCCACATAGAATCTTTACTCCTTTTGTATTTATTCTTACACTTTTGTGAATTAGAATCCTTCGAGGTTTTATGAAGGGTACCTCTTTCCCTCAGGTACCCTCTAGGAAAAGTTAGTTTTCTTAAGTCAAATGACTCTGTGAGATTTTGGAAGACTAAAGAAAGGAGTTTGTGGACAGAGGGTCGCCCAGTCAATCAATCAATCAATCAAATATACGTGAAGTACAGAGTATGTGTGATGTATACTAAAGTCTTTTCTGTCCATAGAAAGAGAAATACGTTAAAAGACAAGCAGAATGAGGTGAGCAAGAGTACGTTCTGAGACTCCTCTGGGTATCCCTGGACTGCTTTCAACTCAGAAGAACTGATGTACTTGAGTTATCTTGGTCCAGCATCATCACCTAAGATAACTGTCTCAGGCACCATCACCTAGACCATTCACCATCAGGTATTGAGAAGTAGGATTACACAGAAAAATGGATACAGATGCATAAAATATTAATTATACTAATTTACTAAAACTAATTTGTCATTTGTGGTTTATGCATGTCTCTAAATAAATCAGATTAATCATGTTTTAAGTTTTACCCACAGAATCCATTTCTTGCTTCAGCACATATGTGCTGAAAATCTTGATCTATGTTAGACACCATTCTGGGCAAAGGCTGGGGATACACCACCAGTGAACAAGTCAAGCAGAATTTCAGCCTCATGAAGTTTAGTTTTTAACCCCTCAATCTTAAAAATAAATTAAGAATTATATAATTTCATGTGTTTTTTCTTAGTCTCAAAATCTTTACGATCTACATTGAGGCATTCAAAATATGGTAGTCTAAAGAGATAAGAGCTTGTGAAAAAAGAACATTTCAACATTAACTTTACCTCTAAGTCTTTATTCTAGAATTTTCCAAAGACTCTCAGAATAAAAGTCATATTCATAGCAGTCTGAATTTAACACATTTCTGAGAAGTATAATTATTTTTAAATTATAAGACCTTAAATGATAATCAGATAAGAGATTTTATTTCTTACAAAGATTTGAAAAAAAATAATGGGATAAGCAAAAGTCAGTTTTCATATACATATGCCATAATATGTGAGGTATTTATAAAATAAAAGTTATACAATGGAAGGGACATTCGAGATGCAGAGGCTGCCTTCTCAATTCCATCTGGCAGTGTTACAGTTGAAATGTGTAAATCTAATCTTGTTATGACCTAGAAAATTCTGACTTTGAGATTTACAGTGTAAATTAAATAGATTTTCTGGCCTTGCTCTATTCTTTGAGTCACTTTCAGTTCTATTCTGAAATTCCTTATTGACAGTGAAACATTTCGAGTTCTGACTAAAAGGGCTCTAACCTGGTTTTAGGGAGACCTCTGCCATTAACACAGATAGGGTAGGAACATTCCATGCTGAAAGTATGTCTTCATGACATGTGTAAACTTTTTCATTTATTTTTTAAAAACTTCAAAAATATTGACACAGTTCATTGTTTTTAATCAAATCAAACATTGTGAGGTTTCTAGTTCACTCTCCATTTATGGATTAGTTGAAGATGGACTCAAATCACGTATGTCTATTTTCATTGGCTTTCATTTATGGTATTTAAGTGTTTAAGCACTTAGTGTTTAAGGGGGAGTCACAATAAGTGTTAAGGTCACATTTAAAAGAAAATTGGTGGTTTTCTTGGCAATGAGACTTCAATGTTTCCATGCCTTTAACAGAAAAAATAATTCAGTAAGCTTCTCAGGGTGACATATTTGGGTATAGAAATAATGAAAATTTAATAATGCAAAATGATTGTTAGACCAGTAGCATAAGACTGAAAACGAAAAACCCTTTATGTAATTGGTTATCTTTAATTTTATTCTTTCTCTGTCTCCGAGAGTTTGTGGTTCTTTCCCAATTTGAAATAGTTAATTTCCCTTGAGGCCCTTGAATGTAATGAGTTGTTAACTTAGTAACTGCTAATTATAAACTACTCAGCCTTACTTTTTTTTTATTTAATTGAATCATTGCTGCTTTCAGGCCATTTGAAACATTTTTCATTCCTATCCATAAGTGATTTTATTTCTAATAAAAGGAACAAATAGCATGGAGTGGCTTATAAAGGCTTGTTGATCTTGAGACTGTCTGCCAGCTATTATCCAGTCTTTCCACATTGCAACAGGTGGGCACGTCTCTTTGTCTTATACACTACCCAAGTTTATCATGATAACTCTACTTTTACAGAGTTCTTGCCATATGCCAGACCCTGTGCTGAGCACCTTTCATAAATTACTTCCTAGTCCCACAAATGCAATGAGGTCAATATTCTCACAATGCCCATTCTAAAGGTGTGCTAACTGAGGCTTAGAACGGTTAAGTAATTCATTCAGGGGCTCATGCTTATTAATAATAGGTTCTGGATTTGAGCCAAGTGTGTCTGATTACAAAACAGGTGTGATACATCTAGGGTATGCTGCTTTGTACTTACAATTACTTAGTTATAAAAGAACCCAAGTGAATTCTTATTAATAAGTTAATTCCACCCCAAAGTTGTTATTATTTGGCTGGTCAAACCCTTACTGACAATTAACTTCTTACCAGCAGCTTGTCAAAAAATAATAATAAAAAATCTAGTCTGTATTTTGTCTATTATTTTACCTGCAATGAATTCATGGTATGCCATAGAATACAGTATTATTAGATTTATATCATAATTGTGAAGGTAATTCACCAATATATTGATGTTTAAAGGTAGTGATCTTTTTCCTGGCCTCTTCTGTATACTCTGGGATCTGTCTTCATATTATATCTCCTACGTTCTCATACTGTAGATCTCTTTTGGGTCCAATAATTATTGCAGCTCTTCTTTTACCAATCCTTGGCTTCAATCCTTTGCTAGATTATGCACCACTCCATCAGAACAGAGCTGCTGTCTTTGTGGAAAGCCACACTCAATGCCCATCCAGCTCGGTACCCAGGACCTTAGCTGAGGTCTTGTTCCTGTGGACTGTGCTTGCAGAAATCAGGATTTGAGTAGAGATTCTAGTAAAAATATGGGTGTATTTTTTGCTTCTGGGAGTGAAGATATTCAGAAAGTGAAGGGATAGATGAGATGGAGACAGGAGGAGGTAACAATGGAAATGAATGGAGACAGAAATCAATTATTGGTGTGGTAGGATTACAATCTGGGGAAAGAGCACTGGAGTGGGGAATATATCCACTGGGGGATATTTCAGAATATCCTTTGGATTACTTGCATTCTTCTCATCTCATTCCTACCCTGCCACCCACACATAAATTCTCATATCATGAAGATTCCCTACTCCCAACCTGGGTGGAGTATTTTCCCCACCAGGGAATCATGTCATCTAATGAAAAATGTTTTTGGTGCAAATATTTGGCAGGTGAATGAAGCAAACACTAAGCCATTATTGAGGATCATTCTGCAAATAATCTAGCCTGAGAGACGGAGTTACTGAATTGAACTGTGGCTCAAAATACAGATTTTATGTTGACTTGGGCAAGTCCCCACTTCTGTAACCCTGTTTCCTTATCTTGGAAAGGAGTAATTATAATAATATCAATTTCATAGGGACATTGTGAGGTTTAAATAAGTTTATTATAAAGAGCATTAAGTATGACATTTGACACAGTAAATATTCAATGAATGTTGATTATTACTATAGGAAACAATAATTGGATCAGAAGAGAAAGCTATAGAGCCTTTTTTTTTTACTAAATTTTATTTTAAGCGACTTTATTTCATGAAGTATGCAAATGGAAGAGAATTTAAGCTGTATAAAACATTTCACTTTAGTATATAATTTACATTTAAAATGTTTGTAATTTCTCTTCCTCTCTTTCTGTTACTCTATTGACCTGATTTGCAGATTGGGATGAGAAAGGCAGGGGGAGATGCTGACTGTTCAGAAGAGTGAATAATATGCATATCCATGGTGAGACTCTGCCAAGTAAAGTGGAATATTTCTAAAAACAGTAATCCGAACCCTTTATGAAAGTAATGAATCAAGTTCCAGTGTGAAGGCTATAGACGATGGGTGGGGAGGTTCCTTTCTGAGAACTGCTTTAGAATACTGGATAAATTGCTAATCCTAATGGTAATTTCACCCATTTTTCCTTAAATTCTATTTCCAAATATGTCAATGTACAATAAACTTAAATTAATCCAAATTAATGTTTAATTACATTGTTTGATTACATTAAAAAGAAGACATTTGTATTGTAGGAGGGAACAGACACACACATTTTCCTATAGTATTATTTTCATGCAGCTATGTCTTACTTTTAGTTTAATGTACCAATCTACTTCATTTATACGGATGTCATTTCAGAAATCTGAGTACGTATATCTGATGACTCAGCAATTCCACTCGAAGATGTATATATTCGATGAATACAAATATCGCCTTTTCAAACATATTTGTTTAAGCATTATTTGTAGTAGCTCCAAACTGAAAAATAGCCAAATGTCCATCAACATTAGTAGCTTGGTAAGCTAATCAATGACCTCTGAGTTATGGCTGCTGGGAACAGATCCTGTGGGTACATTAGTCATTAATTATTTCGGGTGATTCTTTCTCCATCTTGCCTAATTTCTTCACAGGCACATGCTGATCAGCACTCAGCTGAATACTTGAAGGGGACATTATGCAGATCTCTGGGATTATCTTCACGTGCAACTCTCTCTTCTCTATTAGTCTGCCTTGCAAACTCATGCTAACTTGCCCTGCCAGGTTCCCCATTTTATCACCTTATCAGTTCAGGGGGATGGCTGAACTATTCCAGTCTGTTCCCTGGCTGTGCTGTAACCTGAAAATTTTCTCCAAACAGTAAGCTGGTCAAAGATTTTTCCTTATTTGTTTCTCTTCTTTCATGGATCAATGTCCTTCTTTGCCTGATGCTCTACAATTTGAGTGTTATTATTTCTTAAATTTTATCTGTCTCATTAGTTGTTTCAAGTGGGAGAGTAAATCTAGTCTTTGTTATTCTAAATTTACTGGAAGTTGAAGTTTATTCTTATGTCTTTTCAATCTCCTTTTATATGAAACAGTTTCTTTCCTTCTTTTTCTTTTATTACCTTGACTTTTTGATGCATCGGCCGGTTATTTTGAAGAACATTCTTTGAATCTAGTGCCTGATATTTCCTCACTGTTATATTCAAGTTATGAATTTTCATCAGGAACACAACAGTGATGCCATGTCTTTCTCACTGAAATTACATTCGAATGCACATGATAATAATTTCTTCATTACCTGTAATGTTAATTTTGAAAAATTGGTAAAAGGGGTCCCAGACAGATTTCTCTATGATAAAGTTACTATTTTTATCATTGTAATTAATAAATATTTTGTGGAGATATAATTTTAGCCCATGAAAATATCTTAGTTTCCATCAGATTTCATCAACTAAATTTAATATTCATTGATGATTATTGCCCAAATCAATGATTACTATTGCTTTCTCACATTATCATTTCTTCTTCATTTATTGGTTGGAGAGTGAGTATAAGGAAGAGGCTTCCCTTGTCCTTTGTTTACCTATGTATGTATTAGTGAAATTACAGTCATATGTATTTAAATGAAATTTGACTCAAGGGTCTTTAAAATTGGTTATAACTTGTTCTTATGAATATGATTACTTATTTTAATATGCAAGTCATCCCAAATATGTCATATTTGAACAGTAGGATTCCCTTCAAGTTGACTGGCATTCCTTTTCCATATCCTTTGCATTCTGAGATCACTTGATTATTTTCTACCACAGCAAGATTTCCAGGTTTATTTTAAATTTATTTTCCCAGCTGTAACACTAGAATCAACGTTTTCTCCAAGGAACTCTGGTTCCATTTAGGGGAGAATGGTATTTTGAAAATTATCTGAGTGCTAGTTGTTCTCATTGCTACTGGGTCCTCTCAGTGGGTACATTTAGAAATGAGAGGTAGATGAATAGACAGATAAATACAGATGGATAGATAGATAATACATGCACATACATCTATATCTTCTATTTCTATATATTTATCTAATCAGTTATAGCATACGTTTCTTTCATTTGCTCTTACCATGGAGTCTCTTATCTTTAGAGAGGTTTTCAAATATTTCCTCGGTTTTGCATTTCTCCAAGGAAGTAATTTTACTCTTCTTAAAAATATTTCTTGTGTTGTTGTAGGTTTCTTTGGGCCCTAAGAACTTACCCTAGCTTGATAACCACTAAGCTGCCTGATTACTATATTTTTATTTTATCCTGCTGTACAAGAGATCTCAAAACTTACTCGTTTTATCATTTGAAACTTTGTATCCTTTTACCAACAACTTCCCATTTCTTTCCTACCCAGCCTCTGGGTAACCACCATTTTGCTCTCTGCTCTTATGAGTTCAACTATTTTAGACTCCACACATAAGTGAGATTATGTAGTGTTTGTCTTTCTGTGCCTGGCTTATTTCACTTAGCATAATGTCCTCCAGGTTCATCCACATTGCCCCAAATGACAAAGTTTCTTTCTTTTCTAAAGCCGAATAGTATTCTATTGTGTGTGTGCGTGCGTGTGTGTGCGTGCGTGCGTGTGTGTGTGTGTGTGTGTGTGTGTATCACATTTTCTTTACCCATTCATCCAGTGATGGACACACAGGTTGTTTCCATATGTTGCTGTTGTGAATAATGCTGCAAAGAACATTGGAGTACAGATGTCCCTTCAACATATTGATTTCAATTCCTTTGGCTATATACCAGAAGTGGGATTGCTGTGTCACATGGTAGCATTATTTTTAGTTTGTTGAGGAAACTCCATACCATTTTTCATAATGGCTGTACTAACTGACATTCCCACCAATAATATACAAGAGTTTTCCTTTTCTCCATGTCCTCTCCAACACCTGTTATCTTCCATATTTCTGATAAAAAGCCATCCTAACGGGTGGCAGGTGATATCTCATTGTGATTTTAACTTTTATTTGCCTAATTATTAGTGATGTTGAGCATTTTTTCATGTACCTGTTGGCAATTTGTATGTCTTCTTGTGAGAAATGTTTGTTCAAGTCCTTTGCCCATTTTTAAATCAGGTTGTTCTCATGCTATTGAGTTGTTTGAGTTCCTTATATGTTTTAAATATGAACCTTTTATCAGATATATGGCTTGTGAATATTTTCTCCCATTCTGTGGGTTATCTCTTTACTCAGTTAGTTGTTTCCTTTGCTGTGCAGAAGCTTTTTGGTTTGATGCAATGCCATTTGTCTATTTTTTCTTTTGTTGCCAGTGCTTTGGAGATCATATCCAAAAATGTTGCCCAGACTAGTGTCATCTTTAAGTTAATGAGATTCTGGTATGTATTTCTTTTTTGGTCTTTCATACAGCTCTAGCTTCACCTTTAAAACCTTGAATTTTCACTAGAAAACACCTTTAAGTACCCCCTTATTATTCCCACAGTTTATTCTCGTCTGTCCAGAGATAAAACTTTTTCTTGAGCAAAAATCTCTGTTCATTTAAAATGTTGTAATAAAGAGCCACAAAGCAAAAATTTTAAGCTTTGTATATTATCCACTTTCTGTAGCAGCTATTCATCTCTGACACTGTGTGAAAGTAGTCACAAATGATATGTAAATGAATGAGTGTAGCTGTGTTCCAATAAAATTTTATTTACAAAACTATGCAGTAGGTCTGAATTGGTCTGCAGGCTGTGTGTAATTTGTTGATCCCTAATCTAAAACATCTTGAATTTTTTAAAGAACTTTGTTTCTATGCAAGCATAATTCCTCAAATTAAGGTTTTGTTAGTATAAGCTTTACTTAACGATATTTTGGACCTTCAGAATCATTATAAATTTCAGTCAGGTTTCCTTCTGTCATATACTCAAATGGAAGATTTATCTCCTGGTTTGGTTAGCATCTGCTAAGCTTGTCTAACAGAGTGCTCAAAAAACGGTGGCTCAAAGAACATCAGAATTCATTACTCTTTCGTGTAAAAGTCTGAGGTGAGCATTTGAGTAGGGTGGGCTCCACATAGTCATCCAGGGATCCATGCTCATGTTGGATTTGGTATCCTCAACACGTAGCTTCTAGGGATGCTGTGGTGGTCACCATTCCAGCCGGGAGAGAAGGCAGAAGAGTGTACGGTGTAGGCACACTCATGTTTTACCTTGCCCCAGAAATGACACACATCCCTTATGCTCACATCCCATTGGAGATAACTTAGTCATGTGACCGATATCACTTGCTGGAGGTACTGGGGGATGTAGTATATCCACACTCTCAGCTATATAATTTTATTACCATGAAAAAGTAGAGCATGTATTTTAGTGGACAACAGCATCTCCAGCATTGGGTGGGATAGTTCCTATTTCTGTTTTCTATTTAGGTTGATGCAAAAATAATTGTAGTTTCTGACCATGAACTTTAAATCATTATAACTAGGCTCAAATGCATCTTTATTAATCGAAATAGGAACCATTACAACCAACACATTTTGGCCAAAAAGAAATAAGTTTGCTTATTCCTGTAGCATACAAATTTGTGCTGTGGGATTCCATGAACTCTTGGAAAGCATTTTCTGCATCCTGCTGATTGTGGAAACATTTTCCCTGCAAAAAGTTGTCAGGATCCTTGAAGAAGTAGGGTAGTTGGTTGGCGGGAGGTCAGGTGAATACGGTGGATGAGGCAAAACTTCATAGCCCAATTCCTTCAACTTTTGAAGCGTTGGTTGTGCCACGTGCAGTCGGGCGATGTAGAGAAGAATTGGGCCCTTTCTGTTGACCAATGCCAGATGCAGGTGTTGCAGTTTTCCGTGCATCTCACTGATTTGCTGAGTATACTTCTCAGATGGAATGATTTCACCAGGATTCAGAAAGCTCTAGTGGATCAGACTGGCAGCAGACCACTGAACAGTGACCATGACCTTTTTCTGGTGCAAGTTTGGCTTTGGGAAGTGTTTTGGAGCTTCTTCTCTGTCCAACCATTGAGCTGGTCATTGCTGGTTGTCGTGTAAAATCCACTTTTTGTTGCACACCACAATCCAATCAAGAAATGGTTCATTGTTGCGTACGAGAAGACGACGCTTCAAAATGGCAATTTTTTTGATTTTTGATCAGTTCATGAGGAACCCACTTATCAAGTTTTTTCACCTTTCCAATTTGCTTCAAATGCCCAACAACTGTAGAATGGTTGACCTTGAGTTCTTCAGCAACTTCTCATGTAATTGTAAGAGGATCAGCTTCGGTGATTGATCTCAATTGGTTGTTGTCAACTTCTGATGGCCGGCCACTGTGCTCATCTTTAAGGCTCTTGTCTCCTTTGCAAAACTTCTTAAATCACCACTGCACAGTACATTCATTAGCAGTTCCTGGGCGAAATGCATTGTTGATGTTGTGAGTTGTCTTTGCTGCATTACGACCCATTTGGAATTCAGATAAGAGAATTGCTCTAATTTTCTTTTTGTCTAACATCAATTGCATAGTCTCAAATATATATAAAATAAACAGCAAGTAATAAGTCATTAGCAAAAAAACATAAAGCAAGAAATGTGCACTAAAATGATGTATAACATAATCACATTTATTTAAAAATATTTTCTAATATCAAATAGCAATTTGCAATAATGATTTTTCACCAACATAATAACAAAGTTTACCACATTTTAAGAGGGTGAAATTGTAAACCGAATCTCTAAGATTGAGCAGCATGATAAACACTTGATGAAGGGAAGGGAACCAGAAAGTATACAAAGTCTAAGAAGATGCATCAAGCTAGCCTTGGTCCTGGATGAAAGTAAACTCACAATACCAAGGTATAAGGTGAAAAAAAAAGTGCACTATTGGTTTATAGCTCTGGCTGAGAAACATAATGAAAGAATAATTCCATTTTGCCTGGCAACAAGTGGATAGCCAACATTCAGAAACTGTTCTAAAGTAGATATTAATAGCAAATAAGGAAAACAAACATACACAGTCCAAAATTAAAGGCATAGGTCAACCTTACACCGGCCCCATCAAAAGCTCCTGGCATGTAAATTTGATCCTCAAATACTCTTCAGTCTCTCTTTCTTAATTAACCGACGTTGGGGCCATGATTAGTCATTGGTGCTGGTGGCTAGGAAAAACAGATGGATGTGAAGCAGAGGAGAATACAGGCAAGCTAGAAGCCATCAAAACTCTGCATCTGCTGGTCTCTGCATCTGAGCCTGGCAACCTTTAGAGAATGACTGTTGCTTTACTTATTCACAACACATCTCTTTTGGCCACCTCTGATCCAGAACCATCGAGGAAAACATATCCCAGTAAATAAAGTTTCAGCCTAACAAACAGGACAGTGTCCAAACCATCATAGATGGGGACATGTGTAGCAGATATTTTTTTTAAATGAAAAGTAAATATTTGAATTTTCCTTTCTCTTAATTTTTTTGCCTCCTTCCTAACCTACAAGAAATTTTGTAAGACAATTTTACAGGAATTTAGAATGCATTGGTGACAGCTGTCATTCTATCACTAAAAGGATTAGTGTCTTTAGAAAGATGCTTAGCTTATCTACAATGTAATACCCTTATTAGTAAGATGAAGAGTTTGAGTAAACGATTTCTAAGAACCCGTCTTGTTCCTTGCTTCTAACAGAGCATGTGAGGTGTTTTTTTTTCTTTTGAATGAGATTTTCACAGAGCTCAATTCTAAATTATAAATGCTTTGATTTTTTCCTGAATGTTATTCCATTTAGAAAGTCTCTCCCATCGTAAACACAATATAACTCCACTTTCAAATGTAAAAAATCATGTTCAAATACAAAACTTTGATCTGTCTTCACATTAGATCTGCATAATAGAATAATTGGAAAAAAGACAGAAATATAGTACATAATTGAGCCTCAGTTAATTTTCAGAGCTGAAATATGTACACAAGGAAATAGTCAACACAATTTAATGCATTTCAAATTGCAGATGTCATTAGTGTTGTACATTAACAAAGTACAAATGAACTATCTCATGACATTAGCTTTTAAAAACCACTTCAGGTGCATTTGTATTCAAAATCCAAATACATCCATTATTTTAAATAGGAACTCGTCTTCTGATTTTGGCTTATAATATGTGAGTTAGTATGAATATATTCTCTCATTCCATTTTGATGCTGCAAATGTGACTTGATGTATATAAAAACACTGAATGAGTTTGACTAAATGCTTTAGAGTGAACTGTTACAATAATAATTACATAAATTACATTTCCTATTGTAACAGAAAAGAAATTTAATAAATAAACAAATGTTAGCAATAGAGTTTACATTGAATTTTCATCATTCAAACAATTTTCTTGTCGTTTATTTTTTGTTTGATTTAGTCAAACAAAAAATGGCATAATTCTTAAGTTGAGATCTATGTATCTTTACTTTTTAAATTCTAAATTATCTGCATAATATGTTTAAAAAATTTGTATTTCCTTGGCCCTCCCTTAATTGTTCCACAAACTATTCTGCTTGAACAGAAACTGGAACTCTGAAGCGTGAACATGTTTCCCAGATGATCCCGACACACATCTGAAATTGGGAACCACTGCTCTCATATTTTCAAACACAGCTGGATTTAACTGACTAATGGCAAAAGAGATTTTGAAACACCTGTCTTCTGAATTTGCAGTACCTGTGTCCCTACGGTCTCTCATCTCATACTGCTTGATTGGCTTGGGATCTTAATACGTCTTTCCTAGGCTATGATGGAAACATTGCCCTGATATTAACAAACTGTTGTCCTGTTTCCCTTCTTTTGTCTCCCATTTTTCCTTTTACCTCATCCTTCACATGGCCACCAGCATATCTTTTTCACACACGTTAGGTTTCATCATGAGACAGCCTGTTAATAGCCTGAATTGTTTCCATATAATTGAGACTGATTTTCTATTATCCAAGACTTTTCAAACTCAAGTTACACCTCTATCTCCCTAGTCTTTCATTCTTACTAAACTTTAAGCAGTCTATACTCTATTCATATAAAAATTCTCAGTGCTAACTAAATAAGACATATCCTTACCACATTGTGATTAGTGCTCCCTTTGCCTACACCGTATTTTTTTCGTTTCCAGGTTTACTAATTACACTTCCTTTTAAATAAGCTTGTTTTAGAACAGTTTAGATTTATAGAAAATTGCCAATACAATTCAGAGAGTGTCCACATACCCTACACCTGGCTTTTCATGTTGTAAAATCTTACATTGGCACTTGGGTTGTTGCCACATCTTTGCAATTGTGAATTGTGCTGCTATAAACATTCCAGTGCAGATGTCTTTTTTATAGAATGTCTTTTTTTCCTTTGGGTAGATGCCCAGTAATGGGATTGCTGGATCAAATGGTAGTTCTACATTTAGCTCTTTGAGGTAACCCTATATTACTTTCCACACAGGTTGTACTAGTTTGCAGTCCCACCAGTAGTGTATGAGTATTCCTATCTCTCTACATCCTCACCAACATTTGTTGTTTTGGGACTTTTTGATGAAAGCCATTCTCACTGGAGTTAAATGATATCTCATTGTGGTTTTGATTTGCATTTCCCTGATGATTAGAGATGTTGAACATTTTTTCATGTATTTGTTGGCCATAGTCTTTCTTCTTTTGTGAAGTTTTTGTTCATGTCATTTGCCCACTTTTTAATGGGGTTGTTTGATTTTTTCTTGCTGATTTTCCCGAGTTCCATATAGATTCTAGTTATCAGCCCTTTATTGGATGTGTAGAATCCAAATATTTTCACCCATTCTGTAGATTGTCTATTCGCTTTCATGATAGTTTCCTTCACTGTGCAGAAACTTTTTAATTTGATCAGGTTGCATTTATTTATTTAATCTTTATTCAACAAATAGTGCTGGGAAAATTGGATAGCCAATGTAGAAGACTGAAATAGGATCCACACTTCTCACTTCTCACAAAAATCAACTCACGGTGGATTACAGACTTAAACGTAAGGCATGAAAGTATAAGAATTATAGAAGAAAATATTGGAAAAACTCTTATAGACATTGGCCTGGTCAAAGAATTTATGAAGAAGACCCCGAAAGCAATCCCAGAACTGTTCATACTCAAATTGTCAGATTCAAGAAGCTCAACAAACCCTAAATATAAGAGACTCAAAGAAAAATATGCCCAGGTATATGATTAACATCAATAGTTTGGAAGCACCCAGAAAAAATAAATGACACATTAAATATAGCAGAATGATGATTTTGAATAAATTGGACTAAGTTTAATATATGTAAATTAAAAACCCTACAGTAACCACCAAAAATAATTTGAAAAGAAAGACAAAAAAGCTAATAAATAAATTAAATGGGATGCTAAAATATTCAAATAATACAAAAGAAGGCAGAAAAAGAGGAATGAAATTTTTAAAAAAGCGGAGGGCAACATAAAAATAAAGGTAGAACGATAATAATGCAAGTTTTAAACGTTCCAATTCAAAGACATGGGATGCGATATTTAATAATTGATCTGAAAGAGCAGTTGAATCAAGCCAACCACATATCACGGTGCAAGTTTGTTGATTCAATTACGCCTCCTTCGTGATGCGACAGAAAATAGACTAGGCTCAGTTCTGAAGGGCTAGATGTAGAAGGTCGGGACTAGCATCTCACAGGAGTTGCACGGTGTAGTTCTAACACAAATTTTATTTAGAAGCCAAAATTCAACCATAACATTTTTGTAGTTTGAAATTTAAATTAGAGTCATTCTTATGGTTTTCTACTACTAAATATATTTGGAGGATAGCCTTTTGTATACTAATTTTATTTTGTCAATGTTATCATGGCATAATTAGGCATGCAAAAAGAGAAATCCTAATATCTGCAAGATTACTTTTTGTTTTGATTTTTTACATAAAAGAATGCACAGCAAAATATCCTAATAATTTTTATTTCCTTCTGGTTTTGATTCTAAGTAAATATGTTTTTCCACCAAAATCTGAGCAAATCAGTCATTTCCATCTATTTAAGTTTATTTAAGTTATCTAAATGGCTTCTTCCTAAAAGATTAGAAATATAGGGCATAAAAAATCTAGATACTCTGATATACCTCTTTGCAAATTATTCTTTCCTCTTATTTTTCAATACTCATAGTTTTCAATGATAAAGGGCAACATATGCTTAATTGTTCTCTGATTATTATCTAAATTGTTTAGCTTATTAATAAGTACATTTTAATTAGAAAATCAATTTTAATTTTCTTATGAAATAGAAATTGGAAGAATAACATTTATTTCTTTCCTTCTTACACAGAAGCTGCTACCCTGAATCAATACTTCCTATTTGCATCTGAGAACTATATCATCATTCTCTTTGATGCATGACTTCGCTTTAGGGAGCTATTTTGAATGCTTCTTTCACCATGAATTTAGATTAATTTTTTTTTTAGAGGCTACATTTTTAAGACTAATCTTAACTGGAATTTTAACCTTCTGAATTCTATCTGTTTGCATTGAGCATTATCTATTTTAATGATGTACTCTCCCATGTACTCTCAAATATTAACCTTCATTTATGACTAGAGATGCAGAACTAGAAAAAAATGCCATTTTTCCATTTTATATAGTACATTAATATTTTACCTGAGACAATTTCAAAAATTGAAAAATTAAGAGTAAAATATTTCTCTTTTAACACAATAATACACTGTGGAGAAAATATATATCCATTCAGAAATTGATTTGAAAAAATAACTTCTGAAACATTATTCATAGCACATATCTACTTTCGCCTCAGATTCCCATTTTGAAAAGAAATCATCAGAGAAAAGGAGCAAAGTTTAAGATCCTGATTCTCTGGGTGTCAATCTTTGAGCTGCCACTTATTAGTTGTGTGACCTTGGGCAAAACATTTCATTTTTCATGCAACAGATTCGTCATCTATAAAATGGGGAATGTGATAAAATCTAATTCTGAATGTATTATAGTTATGATATTTAAAAGAATTAATAACTGTAAGCACTGAGAGTGTTGCCAGACATACAGAAAATGCTCTAATAATGTTTATTTAATAAAATAATACTGTCAGTTATTTCCAAACACCTGCCTTCAGACAGGCTGTGATCCATACTGAAGTAGACTCCACTTCATGGTCAACTAAAGGACAAAAATGTGTACTTTTTACAAAACAAAATTTATTCATTTGAGGGAATTTTTCTTCATTATGAAATGGTATGTTCGTTTAGACCATTTTAGTGATTATATAACCTTCCTTTTATTAATAGTAACGCTATTAGATTATTATCATTGATATTTTCTTGATGGATTTGTTTACTATTTAGGTAAATACAAACAGCTATCACCCATATGTTATTTCATACAAAGTATTTGCAATTTTATTCTCCCAAGAACTGAAAAGTTTATAAACCACTGAGTTAGAAAACCTATCCCAACACATATTTCCCTAGTGCTATTATTTGCAAGGCAGCTGTGATGTAGTAGCAATGGCCTGGATATAAAATCAGAGCACCTGGGTTAAAATTCATTTCTGTTTATCACTTACTTTCTCACGATGAGCAAATATCTTAGCCTTTCTTAATTTAAATTGCCTTATCTTGAAAACAGGTAAAATGTGTCTCTATTTTGAATGACTAACATATTTCCTGCTAATAAGGAGAGACTACTGTAATTAACACTTAGATAATTTATATATTAGAATTAGCTCAAGAAAAATATAAACCCTAAATCTGTTTTTATAAATACTTTCTAGGAATTAATTAAACATATGATGATAATGAATAAAGAGATGAAAATATGAAAAAGAAAAACATGGAAGTGTGAGAAATTCAAAATGAAATTGCTGTATTAGTCCATTTGTGTTGCTATAACAAAATGCCTGAGGCTGGATAATTTATAAAGAATAGAAATTCATTTCTCGCAGTTATGAAGGCTGAGAAGTGTAAGATCAAGGCATTGACAGAAATGATGTGATGGGGGCCTCTTTCTCACAGATGCCCCCACCTAGGTGTCCTCACATGGCACCCGTATGTGCACATATAGCAATAACATTCATCGGGTGTCAGGCAGGTGGGAAGAGGGAGGAGGGGATGGGTATATTCACACCTAATGGGTGCAGTGCGCACTGTCGGGGAGGTGGACATGCTTGAAGCCCAGACCCGGGTGGGGCAAAGGCAATATACGTAACCTAAACATTTGTACCCCCATAATATGCTGAAATAAAGAAAATAAAAAAATAAAAAAACCCTGAATATACAAAAATATAAAATAAAATAAAACATTGCCATTTTGGCTTCCCCTTTCTCTCTGTCTGTCTCTCTCTCAAATAAAAAATAAAAATAAGAAAAAAATTACCATTTCATACATAGGTGAAGGGGATAACCACTTTTAATAAATTAGTACATAAGTGATATCTTCCTGTGTCTATTTCCTTAACAAATACCCATATACATCTCTTTTTTTTTTTCTAGGCAGTCATACCTATGTCCACACGTGTAGGTTTTTCTGTCTGTTTTTTAATAAAATGAGGTCATGCATATCCTGCTTTGGAACGGTTTTAAGATTCCAAATAATGTAAATACAAATGGGTGTCTTCTTATGTCTGTATTGCATTTCATTGTGTGAGAATGCTGTAACGTATCTCACATCACCCTATAGAGGCTGTCTCATATTGTCTTGATTATAAGCAATATAGTATTGAACTTAGGTTTTTGCACATTTTTAAAGTATCTCTATATATATAGATTACTAGATGTAAGATTGTTGTCCCAAAGGAAGGTGCATTGGCCTAGTCAAGGTTCTTCATACCAATAACATGAACCAATTTAGGTATTTTGGGAAGAAAAATACTTTGGCACAAGAATACTGTATGGTTTGGAGCATCATCAGGAATTATAGACGGCCAAGTATAAAAAAGTCAGAAAATAAGGAAAGGAAAAGCTAATGTTCATCACATCACAGTCTTGTGCATCTTTTGAGAATTAAATAAGAATTTAATTATCACTCTGAACATAAAGTGTTACAAACATTATAGCTAAATGATAATGAACGACCTTAACTATAGTACTAGACTTTTATTCTCATCATTGCCACCACAAATGACCTTTCGCATTCCCTACACATTGCGTCAATTCTCTCTCAGCTTAAATTCCTGGGCAGAAGTTTCAAACTGGCTAAGGCTCAACTCTGCTGTTAAAGAATTTCAAGAAGGGGCAGCTGCTTCACTGAGGCTTCTGTGCAGGAGTTGTAGCCCTGGGTTCCCCACAGTCAAGAGGCTTACACAAATATTAAGAAACCTGAAGCAAATTCCTTAAAGCATACAAACATTTTTGATTTCAATAAATACCATCAAATTTTATTTCAAATAAATTGTACCAATTTTCACTCACATTTATTATAGAGTATATTTTCCCAGTAAATACTGAAAATGATCAATTTTTAAATATTGCTGATGTGACAAAAAATGAAAATTGTAGTGTTACAGTTTGGCTTTCCATGATTAGTCATTGAGATTAACATCTATATTACTCAGGGTTCTCCAGAGAGACAGAACCAATAGGACACACACACACACACACACACACACACACACGCATGGATAGATAGGTTTGTTAGGCAGATCAGCTCACATGATTATGAAGGTCAGGAAGTCCCACGATAGGCTGTGCACTAGCTGCGGAGCCTGGGATGTCGGCAGTGTGGCTCAGTCCATGTCTGAAGTCTTCAGAGCCAGGAAAGCATATGGCATAACTCTCAGTTTGAGGCCAAAGGCCTAATAACCTGTGCAGCCACTTGTGTGTATAAGTCCTAGAATCCAAAGACCAGGAAGCTTGGAGTTGTTTTTCAAGGACAGGAGAGAAAGAGTGTGTCTAGCTCCAGCAGATAGCTCAACATATTTGCCTTTTCTCGGTTTTTGTGATGGTGTCCACCCACATGGAGGGATGATCTCCCCCATCTAGTCTCTTTGTTGTAGGCATTTAAGGCTATGAATTTTTCCCTTAGGACTGCTTTTGTCGAATCCCACAGATTTTAATAACTTGTGTGCCCTTTGTCACTCAGTTTGAGGAATCTTTTGATTTCTATCTTAATTTGTCATTGATCCAATAATCAGGAAGTTGTTTAATTTTCTTGACTTTGTGTAAAATTGGATGTTTCTCTTGGTTCTGCTTTCTAGTTTTTTCCACTGTGATCTGAAATACATTGTATGATTTTGATTTTTTTGAATTTGTTGAGTCATGATTTGTGGCCTAAAATATGATCAATCTTGGAGAATGTTCCATATGCTGATGAGAAGAATGTACATTTAGTAGGTTTGGAGTAAAATGTTCTGTAAATCTGTGTTAAGGCCATTTGTTCTGGAGTCCTGTTTAAGTCCAGTGTTTCTTAATTTATTTTCTGCTTGGAGGTTCTGTCCTGTTCTGTCAGTGGGGTGTTGAAACCCCCAGAAATTATTATGCTGCTGTTTATCTGCTTGCTTAGTTCTAGTAGGGTTTGCTTTATCAATCTGGGAGCTCCTGTGTTAGGTGCATAAACATTTAGGATTGTCATGTTTTTTGTTGAATTGCTCCCTTTGCCATTATATAATGGTCATCTTTCTCTTTCTTTACTATTTTTGATTTAAAGTCATTTTTATCTGATGCAGGAATGGCTATACCTGCTTTCTTTTGGTTATCATTTATGCGCATGAAATGCTTTTTTCCATCCTATAACCTTGAGTCTGTAAGAGTCCTTGTGGGTTAGATGTGTTTCCTGGAGACAGAAGATACTTGTTTTGCATTTTTTAAAAATCAATTCGGCCAGGATATGTCTCTTGAGTGTTGAATTTAAACCATTCATGTTGACTGATAGAATTTATATGTGGAATGCTGTTCTGTTCATCTGGATGGGTAGTACTTTGTTTGTTTGTTTTACCTCCTGTACTATTGTTTTATATGAGCTCTGAGCTCTAGCTTTTGGTTGGTTTTACACTGCTGGATGACCATTGTGACGATCCATGTGTAATGCAGCTCTGAGTATTTCCTGCAGAGTAGGTTTGGTCTTGACAAATTCTCTCAGTGTTTTCTTTTCTGGCAAAGTCTTTATTTCTCCTTCATTTATGAAACTTAGTTTTACAGAGTATAAAATTCTAGGCTTGCAGTTGTTCTGTTTACAAAGACTGAAGACGGGGCCCAAATTCCTTCATGCTTATAAGGTCTCCATTGGGAAGTCTGCAGTTATCCTGATTAGTTTTTCTTTGTAAGTTACTTGATGCTTTCTTCTTACAGCTCGCTGGAGTTCCTCCTTCATGTTGACTTTGGCAGGTCTGATGACTATGTGTCTTGCTGACTGCCCCTTTGAGATGAGTCTCCCAGGTTTTCATTGAGTTTCTTGTATCTCAATGTATAAATCTCTAGAAAGACCAGGGAAGTTTTCCTTGATTATTACCTCAAATAGGTTTTCCAACCCTGTGTATTTTCTTTTTCACCCTCAGAGATGCCTATGATTCTAATATTTGACCATTTTATATGATCCCATAATTCTCATAGACTTTGTCCATTCCTCTTAATTGTTCATTATTTTTGACTAACTGAATTAATTCAAAAGAGTTTTCTTCAAGCTCCGCTATTCTTTCTTCTGCCTTTTCTAGTCTATTCTTAAAACTTTCCACTGTGTTTTGTATATATGTAAATGAATTTTTCATTTCAAGAAGTTCTATTTGGTTCTATTTTAATGTGTCTATCTCATTAATGAATTTTTCATTCATTTCCTGAATTATTTTTCTGGTTTCTTTGAGTTAGTAACTACTATTCTACTCTCTACTATGAAATCAACTGAATGAGATCATGTGATATTTTTCTTCTGTGCCTGGCTTATTTTATTTAACATTATGTCCTCAAAGTTTATCCACGTTGCTGCAAATGACAATGTCTTTCTTTTTTATAGCTGGATAGTATTCCATTTTATATACATATCACATTTTTTTCCATTCATCTGTTGATAAACATTTAAGTTGATTCCATTGCTTGGCTATCGGGAATAGTACTGCAATAAACATGAGATACAGATCGATTTTTGACATATTGATTTCAATTCCTTTGGGTATATAACCAGTAGTGGAATTCCTAGATCATATGGTAGTTCTATTTTTAATTTTCTGAGGAATATCCATACTGTTTTCATGGGTATACTAATTTACATTTTCACCAACAATGTACAGGAGTCTCCTTTTCTCCACATCACTCAAGCATTTGTTATTTTTTGTCTTTTTGATGATAGTCATACTAATTGGGGTAAGGTAATATCTCACTGTGGTTTTAATTCATATTTCCCTGACAATTAGCGATGTTGAGCATTTTGTCATACACCCACTGGACATTTATATGTCTTTTTTGGAGAAATGTCTATTCATGTCTTTTGCTCATTTTTAAATCAGATTATTTGTTTCCTTGCTGTTTGACGGAGTTCTTTATATATTCTGGATATTTGCCCCTTATTGGATGCATAGTTTGCTAATATTTTTTCCCATTTTGTAGGTTATCTCTTTGCTGTAACAATTGTCTTCCTTGCTGTGCAGAAGCTTTTTAGTTTGATGTAAGCCCATTTGTCGGTTCTTCCTTTTTTGACTGTGCTTTTGAGATTCTATCAAAAAAAATCCTTGCCCAGACCAATCTTATGAAGGATTTACCCTGCGTTTTCTTCTGATAGTTTTACGGTCTCACAGTTAAGTCTTTAATTCATTTTGAGTTAATTTTTATATAAGGTGAGAGACAAGGGTCTAGTTTCATTCTTCTGCATGTGGATGTGCAGTTTTCCCAGCACTATTTTTTGAAAAGACTGTCTTCTCCAATGCGTGTTATTGGCACCATTGCCAAAAATCAGTTGGCTGATTTATTTCTGGGCAATCTATTTTGTTTCATTGGTCTATGTGTCTGTTTTTATGGCAGTACCATGCTGTCTTGGTTACTACTGCTTTGTAGTATATTTTGAAGTCAGGTGGTGTGATGCCTCTAATTCCGTTCTTTTTGTTCTAGATTGTCTTGGCTACTTGGAGTCTTTTTTGGTTTCCTATGAATCTTAAGATTGTTTTGAGTATAGAGAATAGGGATGATATTTTCAAGAAATCACTTTCTTACATGCAAAGATTACCACTTCTTTTTTTCCTTCCATAGTATGTACTTATTTTATGGTCTTATTTTATAGAATACTATTAGGAGATTTTTAACTAAAGTTTTTAACATAGTTGATAGGTGATGGACTTAATAAACAATTACAAGTGGTAGTAGATCATGCTGAAGTAACATTTATAATGTATAATTTGGGATTTTAAGCTTTAGAATATTTTAATTATACAAGAATCACAAAAATAGACTGTTACAACATGAAATAGGTGACTTAGCACAATAACAATAGAGTGATATAAAGAAAGAGGACTAAATTTAATTAATTAGAATTGCTGGGTGTAAAAACATTTTACAAAAATATTTTATGTAAATTCTTTCAAAAGGTACACATTCAAAACTATGGATTTGGATATGTATCATACATTGACAGTCTCTGCCATTTATTATTCAGAAAATCTATTTTCTCTATCTTCACATGGTCTATTAATATTTTTCACTTAATATCAAGATTTTCATTTTCTAACATTTTTAATTATGTCAGATAAAAATGATATGTGGTAATCCACTAGTTTTTACTTTTATCACTGAAGCATACATGCCAAGAACAATTCATTACAGCTTATACAGAGATTACAACTCAGTTTGTATTTGTGAAAAGAACTTACTACCTTCCCTACTCAATTTTTCCTTTGAGAACACTGTTAACCCAATTCCTAATAAGGAAACTGCTCTGCACATTTACAGGGGGGGGGAAAAAACACATGAGTTTCCTTGGCAACTGGAGCCATGTGCAATCTCTCAGAACAGTTCCTCCTACACTCAAGTTTCCTAGGTAGCAGGCTGCATATAATTCATAAAGACAATGGGATAATGGGACAGATATTACCCTGTTCAACCTTGCATGTGAAAAGCTTCAATTGTAGAGATGCATGTGCTATAATAACTGGCAATTTGAGGGAAAATATTAATTGTATAATGAGGTTGCTTCCCCTGTCTAATTCAGAATTTAATTCAAGATCCAAAATATATTAGGTGTTCATCACCTTTTTTTATAGGTGAAAATAACCATCTTCCATTCTCCTTCATTCCCATCGCCCCACTACCAAATTAGCTTATACATGTTTGCAGCTAAAGCTAAAAGAGAGTTGTAGGTGAGCACTTTCAGGGTAAACAGAGGTTACTGCACAGAATCCCAAAGTTAAGTCACTGAAACAGAAAAACTAATCCTTCATATTACATGAATGGAAGAAACTCAACTTATCTGAAATGAACTATAAAGTGTCACAAAAGCTTAAAATGTCTAATCAAAACTTGTCTATAGATCTAGAGAATATTAATATTAGGAGATAAATCATGGATGGCCTAGAAGAAATAATTTTAGTAAACTAAAAAATTAAAAGAAAATATTGAGAAAATTGATTATATACAGTTAATACACAAGATTTTTTTCTGAGCATAGGAGTGGATGAGGGAAGTTACATGAATACTTTTACATTATGCAGATTCCTCTGTTTTTCTAACATAAAAATATTTGGAAGAAATCGAATTAAAGAGCAAATGTGTGTTATTAAATACGGACAGAGCCTATACAAAATTTTCTGGCTAATTAGGAACTTTACAAGTCTAATATTGTTTTAAAATTATTTTTGAAACCTTTTTAAATTCTTAATTTCATATAGTAGGAACTCCTATTCTCTGGCATGCAAGTCCCATTGTTTCACAAGGCAATTAAATCTAATTATCTATTGAGTTGCACACAATGGAAAATAGAATTTATATGTAATTAATCAGTTCAGGAGAATGGTGAATTTTAAATTCTGTGCAACTAGAGGAGTACAGATTACATTGTTTAAAGGTGTTTTTCTAAATACTTAGCAGAACATCTTTACAGTTAGAACTTAAATGGGAAAAGATCACATTATGCTTATTTTAATACTCTTCTTGCAAAATAAATTATGGTATATTCTACATATGACTATATTTTGAAACAAAAATTAGGACAAATTTTTAAATAAATATTTAGGACATAAATATTTTTATGTTGCTTTTTAAATATAATTATATTTAGTTTCTTTCCCTCTAACTCCTTTCTGTCACACATACATACACATTCTTTTCATTAATCATTTTTATTGAATTGATCAAAATACTATGTTTTCTCTTAATGTATCATAGATCGTTTTTCAGGTCAACATGTGTAATAATACATAGCTATTTTTAGTAGCTATGTTTTACTCTAGTATAAATGTAACATTAATTACTTAAAAATTTCTCCTCTGATGGAGACTTAGTTTAATTGTGCAAATACACACACACTCTTTTGTTTTCCTATTTGAGTGATTCCAAGAAATGGAGATTACAAGAACTTTAGACTCAGTATTGGAGTGTGATTTTGAGATTGTAATAATGGATTATAAAAATTTATGACAATAGCACAAACTTCTTAAATTTGAAATTGATAGCTAGTGCACAGAATGTATGTATATATGGTTATGAAGTGGTGTAATGGACATTGAAAACTAAGAAGGGGGAGCTTGAGGGAGTAAGAGTTAAAAATCTACCTATTGGGTACAATGTACACTATTCTGGTGATAAGTACACTGAAAACCCTGACTTCAGAATTACACAATTCATCCATGTAACAAAAACACACTTGCACCCCCTAAATCAATTAAAATTTCTTTAAAAGGGGGAAAAATCCTAAACAAAACACACACACACACAAAATAGGGGATGCCTAAAATTCTGCAAGTTTACTTGGCTCACTATACAAATTTGCCAAGTTTAATGTAGCAGCGTCCTTCTTTAATCCTATTAAGGATGACTTCGTTTTCTTTTTGAGAGTTCTAAATCCAACTTTACCTCCTTGATTTGCAAAAGCAAAAGTGCAATGACATAATAAGAATGGATATTCTTATTCCTATCTAGTTGGGTTTGGTTTTAGTATGTGCTAGGCACTATCTAAATATTTTACTTGTGGTACAGGATCAAATATCAATTATTAGTATACGTTAATTGAATATCCTGTTGCACTTTTAGTCTTATTTTTAATATAATTTTACCAGGTAATTCTATTTACTTTTTTGTGTGTGTCTAACTATGATTTACAGCCCACCTTCTGGCTGTTTCTAAGATATATTTTGTTGTGTTTTTAACCAAGGAGATCTTTCCCATAACACTTTTTTTTTTTTTTAAATTTCAGGGTATTATGAAGGTACAAACATTATGGTTACACTTTATGTCTTTGCCTCACCCAAGCGAGGGTTAAAGGCATGCCCTTCCCCCCT
>RJWJ010008960.1:0-16592 GCA_004363605.1 Indri indri | reverse complement strand
CTCCAAATTCTTTAGCACAGAGGTTGCACTAATTTGCAGTCCCACCAGCAGTGTAAGAGTATTCCTGTCTCTCCATATCCTCGCCAGCATTTGTTGTTTTGGGATCTTTTGATAGAGGCCAATCTCAATGGGGTTAGGTGATATCTCATCGTAGTTTTGATTTGCATTTCTCTAATGATTAGAGATGTTGAGCATTTTTTTTTTATATGTTTGCTGGCCATTATTTTGTCTTCTTTTGAAAAGTTTCTGTTCATTTCCTTTGCCCATTTATTGATGGGGTTGTTTGATTTTTTCTTGTTGATTTTTTTGAGTTCTAGATAGATTCTGGTTATCAGCCCTTTATCAGACGTGTAGAGAGCATGAACATATATGAAAGCATATGAACAGGAACAAAACAAGAAGAAGAGAATTCCATCTGGTTTGACTGTACGGAAGTAACGATTATCTTGATGAGTTATAAAACTATTAATCATTTATAACTATAACTACTTGCCTTGCAGCATAGAGATTCCACACAAATAATGTGGGAGAAATTTATGTACATGTTCTACCATAGTTGAATTTTACCTCATGGTGAATAACAGTAAAATTGAGGGCACGTTTGCTGTGCACATCATAAACATGTGTCTAATTTTGATTACTTGGTTCATATATCACTGTGCTACATCTTTAAGAAAAAGATGTGTTTAACTGGACAAAAGACATTAATTTAGTTTTGTAAATGAGTAGCTTTTATCTGATATTGCAAACAGAATCTTCCTTGGATGGATTACTTGGAGATTGTCTCTAAGTCCTCTTCCATGTCTAAAATACTCCAATTCTCATGTTGTAGTTTTTTAACATGGGTCATTTTAAAGCTTTTGTATTCTGCTGAACTTTGTTCTTTTTAAATCATTTAAGCTCCATTAGCCACAGATAGAACTTTTATACCCCTTGTTAACAAATCCACTGAAAAGGATTTTCCTAAAAAAAAAAAAGAGCTGTTCGCAAACTGGGGAGATGTAGCCTTCCATACAAAACAAAGTGCTCTGAAAGGATAAGGAGCGGGTGGTTACAGAGAAAGGTTCTATCCAGGTTCCCACTCTGGTCCACTTATACAAATGAGAGATGCAAACTTGTTTAGTTCTGATTGGTTGATGCAGGTCACAGTCTATTGGTTAGGTCCAGAAGGCAAAATGGGATTTGGGATTTTCCCTTCAGCAAGAATAGACAGCTATGAAAGTCCCAAAGTTACACCAGCATGTGGGTTTTAGGAAACATGGAGTACGTGTGTGACCTCTAGTAAGCAAATGGCTGCTTGGTTATATTTTGAATATAAGCTCTGTTAGCCACTCAAGATCCATCTTGATGGATTGACTCTTTCAGGGTTCACATCCTTCTTAACAGAATTGTTAATCTCTATCTAAAACTGGCAGAGTAATAGTCTTTAATTAGTTAATGTTATGAGTACAACTAAGACATGACTCTTTAAAAAGTTTGGCTACTTTGGAAATAGTAAAGATTTCTTACATAAAAATGACGACTTAAAATTTTGCAAGAAAAACAATCCATTTATAAATGGTATGGATACATGATGAAGAACCCAACAATGTCATGGAAACAATATTCAATTTCAAGCTTTATTGAGGTGCATAAAATGGATCTTTTATTAATCTTTTACAGGACTATAAAACACAGCCTGAAAATCTGAATGACTATACAAAACTTTTAATTTTGACATTTAAGAATATATTTATTAGGTCTATAAAAATTTACATGTAAATGGAGGCTTCATTTCACAAAAATTTGTACTTTTTTCTTCTCTGAAATATTATACATACTCTTATATACAATCCATGCCCTACTCTATGACTGTATAAAAGGAAAAATAATCAACTACCTTTTACTCTACCCAAGAAATATTAAACTGCTTATTTTTCAACATATGCTATTTGCTTAATAAAAAATCACATGAAAAGGCAAAATATATCTGTTGAAAAATAATACGAAGTATCTTTCTTCTCATACACTATGTGAAATAAACTATCTGATAAAGCAAGTGGATATTGCCTCATTATTAAAAAAATAATTACATTTAGCTGTTTAAACTTTTTCTTATTTTTGTTTTATCAAATTTAAATGTATTGGACAAATACGAATAGATACAGTAAAATATGAATGTAAAATTCATCATATATTATTAATATATCATATTAATATTAATATTATTAATATAATAATATAATAAACCACTATGAACATACCATCCAGTCCAAGAACTAAGATATAATCAATAACTTGTATTACCTATTGCTGCTCTCTATGTTCTTCTATATTTTATATATTTTATTAGGTAAAAGAGGTCTTCAAAAGTTATGAAAATGTATATTATGAAAACACTAAATTTAAATTTTTATTGTACCAAAACAAACTCATCCTAACTTGTTATAATATGTTTAAACAGATTCTAGTTTCAAGTACTAGGAAAGGTATCAGTTTGAAAGGACCCCCATAAGAGCAACATGAATTCTGCCAAAATTGAAGCAAAAATAAATGTCAAATTTACAGTGAAGCTTGGGTGGAAGAATGGTGAGATCACTGATGCTTTATGAAAAGTTTATGGGGACAATGACCCAAAGAAATTAACAGTTTATAAATGGACAGCTCATTTTAAGAATGCACAAGACAGTGTTGAAGATGAAGCCTGCAGTGGCAGACCATGCACATCAATTTGCAAGAAAAAAATTCATCTTGTTCATGCACTAATTGAAGAGGACCAACCATTAACAGCAGAAGTAATAGCCAATACCACAGACATATCAATTGGCTTAGCTTACACAATTCTGACTGAAAAATTAAAGTTGAGCAAAATTTCTACTCAGTGGGTGTCAAAACCTCTGCACCCAGTTCAGCTGCAGACAAAAGCAGAGATTTTAATAAAAATTTTAAACAAGTGGGCTCAAGATCCAGAAGCATTTCTTCAAAGAATTGTAACAGAAGATGAAACATGGCTTTGCCAGTATAATCCTGAAGAAAAGGTGCAATCAAAGCAATGGCTACCAAAAGTAAACCAAAAGGTTGACTTTCTGGGGTGGTCAAAGAATGACAATATCTACTTATTATGAGAGTGTTTCGAGAAAGTTAGTGAAAACTTAAAAATGCTCAGGAAAGATTCACCAGAGATACATTCTGCACCACAACAGGGCTCCTGCTTAATCTTGTCATTAAATAAGGGAAATTTTGTGAGAATTTTGATGGGAAATCATTAGGCATCTACCTTGCAGTCCTGATTTGGCTCTTTCTGACTTCTTTTTAATCTTAAAAAATCTTCAAATGACACCCATTTTTCTTTAGTTTATAATGTAAAAAAGACTTTATTGACATGGCTGAATTCCCAGGACTCTCAGTTTTTTAGGGATGGACTAAATTGCTGGTATCATTGCTTACAAAAGTGTCTTGAACTTGATGGAGCTTATGTTAAGAAATAAAGTTTATATTCTTTATTTTTATATTTTAATTCCATTTTGAAGTCCCTATATATGTGTGTATGTTTTAAAACAATAAGTTGTTTAGTTTTTCCTGTTAAAGTAGTCAGTAAAAGATAATATATTGTAGGTAGTCTTGTGAGACTTGACTGCTTTTACTTAATATTGTGCTTCCCAGATCTATTCATGTTGCTCTGTGCAACTATAATTCATTAATTTTTGATTGTGTTAATATGCCACAATTTATGAATTTGAATTGATGTGTTTTTTTTGTTTTTGTTTTTTTGCTAATACAAACTATCGGTAAGAATATGTTCATGTACAGGGTGCACACCAGCAGGAGTTTGGGTATAGATCAATGAATGAAATTACTGTGTAGAGGGGTATGCAAATATTTAGCTTTATGCAATTGTGCCAGATTGTTTCCAAAAATAGTTGCAACCAATTTATATTCTCACAAGAAATATATGAGATCATGATTGCATTGACTTCTTATTTTGAAAACATGGAGTGTATAAAATTGTTTCTGATTTTTTCAAATTTATATCTCTCAAATTAACACTGATTTTTAGCAGATTTTCATATGCTAATTAACATTACTTGTCTCTTCTTTTGTCATGTGTTTGGACTTTATTTCTTTGTTATTTTTTATTGATATACCATAGTTGTACATATATTTAGAGTACATTTTCATACATGTATATAATGTGTAAGATCAAATCAGGGTAATTGGGATATCTAGCACCTCAAACATTGATCTTTTCTTTGTGTTGGGAACAACACAATTCTTTTCTTCTAGCCATTTTGAAATATAAATTATGGTGAACTATAATTTCCCTGCCATACTATTGAATACTAGAACTTATTCCTTCTCTCTAACCTGTAATGTTTTTCACCTGTTAACCAACTTCTCTTCATCTCCTGCTTCCCCTTTCTTTTGTCATGTGTTTGGCCTATTTTTCTACTGGACTGTTTTACATTGTGTTATTTATTTTTAGGAGCTTTTATGTTCTACATGCTAAAACTTTATTGGACATATACATACATACACACACACATATTTTCTCTTAGTTTCCAGTTTATAATGTTTTCTGCTGAACAGAATTGTAAACTTTTATTACGTCCAATCTTTTCCAATATTTAGACTATCTATAAGTAGCAAGCTTCGTACAAACAGGTCACAGTTTTTTCCTGCATAAAGCTTATCACTTTGAGGTTCCAAATCACAAGCTAATGAGGAAGTTGTTGCATTTGTATGTGCAAGCCAAACAGTACATGCTTATAAATCTCCCTATCAGGAACCTGACACAAGGAACTAGATAAACTATCATGCAAACAGGAGATATTTGCTTTGCAATGAGTGGCTGCAGAACAACTCTGAACTGCCTATACCGTAACAGTCTTATAATTCAAAGAAATTGATTTATGTTATCTAGCAGGTGCAGAGACTTACACATCATATTGTATTCTAACTATTAAATGAGTCACCTCTCTGCAGACCATGTGGAGTACAGCCTTTGTCCACATCTTTATGTCAAAACCACACTTGATGGAATTACTGCCATGTATTTCATGGCCTTCTTAACAACGTTTGGTGCAGAGTAGATATAATTTACCCAAATTCCTGGGACTCTGGCTTCACTTCCCCAGGGTCACGATTTTACTGAAATTACACTTTTACAGGAATGAGCTTTGATTTTATCCAAAACAAAATCTTCTTCAATTCAAGTGCTCAATTAACAACGTAATTTGGGTTGGTACCTGGGTTAACGTTTTACCTATCACAGGCACACGTTCTGATTTCAAATCTCATGAGATCCATTCTCTGAATCACAAATTTTTATACCTTTCAACATCAGATGTTAGATTCAATATGAAAGAATTTATCTCATGTTATTGGAGACAGAAATCCTGGTTTGTCAAAAAAAAAAAAAAAAGGAAAAGAAAAAGAGAGAATTTGGGGAGAGGTGTAATGTCCTTATTCATTCAACACAGCCTCCAGCAAGCACTCCTTCTGTACTTAGTATATCTCCACTAAGTTCCCAGAGGACTAGGAGAGGGCTACAGATCAACGCAGTCAATTTTCCCTTTTTTTATGACAAGGACCTGCATAGGCAATGGCACCTGCTTCATTGACACTTCCCACCCTGTGCAAACGTTCCCAACTTCAACTTTCTCTCCCCTCCTCCTCCACCTCTTTCTCCCCTTCTCTTTCTCCTCCTCTTTCTCCTCCTCCTTTTCCTCCTCCTTCCTTCTTCTCCTCTCTCTCTCTCTCTCCTCCCCCAGCATTGCTTTAGTAGAAAACTCTCCGGCCCCTTTCTCTTGCCTGATTTAGGCGCTGTGTTGAAGTGCCTGAGGTATCTTGGGACATAAAATCAAATATTACACATTTAACAGGGCTGAAGTATTAAATTGTTAACTATGTGAGGTAATAAAAAAATTGAAATCTTCCAGGAGACCCCAATCCACACATGGTGTAAGACTACATATTGAAGACCCTTAGGCTGTTATCCAAGCACAAAATTTCAAATGTATCCTTCCACCTAATTCCCAAAGTCCAATCAGTTTTCATATTTGCTGACTATATTGTATCATTATTTTTCATTTTTACTTTCTGCTTTCTATTTTTACTGACAGAAGCCTAGTTGGAGTTATATTTACTTCTTGCTTATGTTTTACTAATTATATCTTATCTGGTCTTCCATTTTTCAGACACTTCTTGCTCTAATCCAGCCTGCAATTTACTGCCAGGCTAGTTTTCTACAGTTCTAATCATGTTATTTTCCCTTGCTAAAAACCTTCAAATACTACTTCACGTTTTCTGAATAATGCCCTAACATTTTATTCTGATGGCAATTAGAGTGAAAGGAGCATGATTTCTCTGCAGAATGACAATGTTGGGAGTACGCTGAAAACGTAAACTGGAGAACAGAACATCTGACGTAATCGTCTTGCTCTTACATTTGTGCTATTAAAATAATTCTTTTTTATGTTCTTACAGATGAAAGAATGTGCACTGTCAGTGTGCACAAAGTTATTTTTCAAAAAACTAGATAATAGAAAGAAAGGATTGGACAATGTATCATCTATACTGAAAAGAACTATTTAAAATCATAACTAGGTACAGGAGTGGAGTGATCTGTATAAGTCTACTTTAAAGCAGATCGTTCTGTCCTGGAAGGTGATTTCAGGGTACTAGTAATTACAACGAGCTGCATTTCACTGAAGACTTACAAATGCATGCCTCCATATAAGACAATTGAACAAATCATTGTCTTTCATCTGGAAAAATGAATGAAGACATTTTAAACCATTCCATGTACACATATGGGACATGTTTGACTTATTATCAAACATAAAGTTCTTGCTCAATTTTAGAATATGTATTGATACAAACATAATAACACTGTAGTTACGTGTCATGTTTGAGTTTTTTTACTAAGAATGAATCACTTGTATTTATTAATACAATGTTCTTAATACATTCACTTTTTGAGGTAGAAATGATCTTTTTCTTGGTCAAATGTGAGTGACAAAATAGGTCAAAGCCAACTTTTACTGTTTTTTAATCTTACTGTTTAAATGTTTAATTGAACTAGAATATACATACCAAAGTGTACAAATCAAAAGTTTACAACTTGATTTTCACAAACTGAAATGAATTGAGTAAGCACTGATATAAGAAATAGAACATCGTCAACATCCAAAAAGACTACTTCCCTATCACTGTTTCCTAACAAAAGTAATAACTATTCTGAAGTCTCACTCTATAGATGTATTTGACCTCTTAATGAAAATTATTTGTGCCTGCATTCTTTCATTCAAAATTGTACTTTTGAAATTTATTCATTTTTTTAAGTAGTGATATTTTTCATTTATTTTAGTATTTCCAAACCTTGAATATTATTAATAATGCTGCCATAAACATCCTTGTACATGTCTATTAATGAGCATATGTACATATTTATATTTGGATAAACACAGGAGAGAGGTGGCTAAGGCACTGAGTATGCACAATTCAGCTATACTGGATACTATTAAAAATTTTTAAAAGTGTTTAACAGTTAGTTCACTCTTCATTAATGTCTGAGAGTGCTGCATCCTTGCTGATACTTGTTATTATTTTTGCTATATTAGCTATCTTGGTTGGTGTAGAGTAGTAGTAATAGTGGTTTTAACTTGAGTGTCCCTAATGAAAATCAATTCCTTAAACAAATTTCATATATGTATTACCCTGAAGACATTGTCAATGTCAATTTAATTTTTTTGTCTGTTTTTTTCTGTTTCACTGTGAATCTTTTTGTTATTGATTTGTAGATGTTTATATATTCCAGATATGAGGGTTTTGTCAGATATAAGTTCAGCAGATAGCTTCATCCACTCTTATCAGTTTCTTTATTTTTTTTGTCTGCATAGGTTCTTAATTTTAATGGATTTATCAATTTATTGATTTTTGCCTTTAGAGTTAGTGATTTTAGTGTCCTGTTTAAGAAATCTATGTGTACTTCAATAATATAAATATGATTTATTTTTTTCTACAGTTTTATTTAGTTACATTTCACATTAAGATCTGAAGTTAATGTAGAATCAATTTTTGCAAATGGTCTGTGGTAGGGAGCAAGATTAATTTGTATCTATATGGGTATCTAGTTGTTCCAGCACGTTTATTTATGTGACTGTCACTTTCCTCACCATACTGTGGTATGACATTTGTCACAAATCAAGTTGCCCTGTATGGGTGAGTCTGCATTCTTCACTCCATTCCATTTGTCTCCTTGTTCATATGGTATCGTCTTAATTACTTTAGTTATTTTGTTTGATCTCTAAAAGTGAAAGTTCTTGGCCAGGTGCAGTGGCTCATGCCTGTAATCCTAGCATTCTGGGATGCTGAGGCGGGAGGATCCCTTGAGCCCAGAAGTTAGAGGTTGCTGTGAGCTAGGCTGATACCACGGCACTCTCTCCCAGGCAACAGAGCGAGACTCTCAAAAAACAACAACAAAATGAAAGTTCTCTAGCTTCGCTCTTCAAGATTTTCTTGACTATACTCAGCTTTTTGTGATTTTCCCAAATTAATTATAAGCAGCCAGTTTACACACACACACTAATAGTACAAATTTGTTCAGATTTTGATTGAGTTTGCATGGAATATGTAGATTAATGTAAAGAAATGATGTCTTTAAAATATAGAGTCCTGAAATGTTATTAATGATTAATCTTTCCATTCATTGCATTTTATTTTTAAGATTTTCTTAATAATATCTTGGAGTTTTCACTTTACAGTTTCTGTAAAACTGTTTTTAGAGTTATTGCACAGCCAAGGAAACTATCACAAGAGCAAACAGACAACCTACAGAATGGGAGAAAATATTCCCATGCTACACATCCGACAAAAGGCTGATAACTAGAATCTATACAGAACTCAGGAAAATCAGCAAGAAAAAAAATCAAACAACTCTATCAAAAAGTGGGCAAAGGACATGAACAGAAACTTTTCAAAAGAAAATAGACTAATGGCCAACAAACATATGAAAAAATGTTCAACATCTCTAATCATCAGGGAAATGCAAATCAAAACCACAATGAGATATCATTTAACTCCAGTGAGAATGGCCTTTATCAAAAAGTTCCAAAACAACAAATGTTGGCATGAATGCGGAGTGATAGGAACGCTCATACACTACTGATGGGACAGCAAACTAGTACAACCTCTGAGGAAATTAATATGGAGATACTTCAAAGAGCTGCAAGTAGAATTACCATTTGATCCAGCAATCCCGTTACTGGGCATCTACCCAAAGGAAAAAAAGACATTCTATAAAAAAGACATCTGCACTAGAATGTTTATAGCAGCACAATTCACAATTGCAAAGATGTGGAAACAACCCAAGTGCCCATCAATACACGAGTGGATTAATGAAATGTGGTATATGTGTACCATGGAGTTCTACTCAGCCACAAAAAACAACAGTGATCTAGCACCTCTTGTATTGTCTTGGATAGAGCTGGAGCCCATTCTACTAAGTGAAGTAACACGAGAATGGAAAAACAAGCACCACATGTACTCCCTATCAAATTGTTATTAACTGATCAACACTTGTGTGCACATATAGTAGTAACATTCATCGGGTGTCAGGCAGGTGGAGGGGGGAGGAGGGGATGGGTATATTCACACCTAATGGGTGCGGCGTGCACTGTCTTGGGGATGGACATGCTTGAAGCTCTGACTCTGGTGGGGCAAAGGCACTATATGTAAGCTAAACATTTGTACTCCTGTAATATGCTGAAATAAAAAAAAAATCTACTTAGACTGTGAAAAGGCAAGTCTTTGAAGAAAAATGAAAAATAAAATCTTGAACCATTGTTTTTTTAATTTTAAAATAAGTAAATACACTTACATGACTGCCTTCAAGGTTTTATAAATTCAAATGTACAATGAAGTGTCTCTAAAATCTAAGCTAATAGGAACCCATACGTGTAGGCATAGTCTACGTAGTTGAATATATGGATATTGGGGTCTTGTTAGTAATAGTCACCACTATATCTGTAACTTCCATAAAGGTCCATGTTAGTAGCTCTGAAAATAATCAAAACTATATATTATAGTTTAATAGCCTAGTGTTACAGCTGGAAATGAGCAAAAGATCATGCAGCAGGAAATGTTTATGAGTAAACCTCAAATTCTTGGCACAAATGGCTGTGAAATGTATTACTATTGGCAGGCAAAATAGCTAGACTATGATATTTTGCTGAGGGTTTGCCCCTGAAATCAATTGTACTAAGCATGGGCTCTGGTTGTCAATATCTCATTTATGAAATGAGAAAAATTCAACTCTGTTTTCTCATTAATCAATTAGACACTAAAGTACACATTTATCTATTATTTAATATGAATAGCTTTTTACAGTGATCCCTCATCAAAGGCAATTTCAGAGAAAAAATGGAAGCATTAATATTAATGAAAATTGTCTTTTACATTTACCACTATGACAAAGAAAAAATCTATAAATTATATGTAATATGAAGAATTTCTTTGTCTTAGAAAATATTGATAAGAGAATTAGGGAAATAACATTTTAAATTTAAAAAGTGTGATATGCACTCTGGATGTGTTTGTAAATGGCATCACACAAATTTAAATCTGCTAAGTTCATTCTTAGTTCTGAGTCGGCAGAACAAAATAAAAAATGAAGAAGCTTAAAATAGTAGTTGATTATTTTCCTTTAACTTGAATTCATTTCTACTTAAGTTAAAAAAAACTGGAATTTATTTCAGAAGATATCTCAAATTTGGTTTTTAAGATTTTACCCAGCTGTAGTTTCTAATCTCCACCTTTAAACAAATTTTTAGTCAGTTACACATAAAATGAAAATTTTCATTTTTCTTTCTGCTTACCCTACTTCAGAAAATGTTTGCCTCTCACAGAGCCTCACTTAAGACCCAATTAGTGGGAATGTTTGAAAGAAAATAATTTCTCTCTCAATCTTTTATCTAAAAAGTGTTTTCAGCTTACTTTTCACATTCATTTCAATTTTATGGGTTAGCCCAATATCTCCCTGTAAAACAAATGACTAAATGTTTTCTACTAAATGTCAGTGGTGTACCTCTGAATGGTTTCAGGATAGAAAGAGAAAGTCTTATTTACTTTAATTTTAGATGAGTTGAATAATGTCATTTTCATATAAAAATTGGTTTTACAAAGAAGACTTCATCACTTATATTAGTAGTCGCTTTTTAAAAAAGTCCTTAGAATAGAAAGGATGTCAAATTTTAATTTTAATTCGGCACCAAAATTTCAAACAATGGCAATATTACTTAATTCACTTCTGCTTTCATAAGTGTTATGGATTGCATATCCTGATTTAAAACATCTAGATTATGGATAAATTACAACAAATATAATTTTAAATATCTTGCTAACCTCTTAAAATATTAAGAAAAAATTCTAACAAACAAATAAACAATGAGCCGAAACAATGTTAGGCCAAAATAAAACCTTTTTTATTGGTGTAAGAAAGAGGAATTTAATCTCTTACAAATAATTTAAAGATTGAACAATGGAGGACTACACCCTCAGAGAAAAATTGCAAGTAAAGGAATTAAACTACAACTGTGAACAAACAGACCCAAAAGGAAAACAGTGATCTGTGTTTTAGCTCCAAGGCATGGATTAAAACAGTCTCTCCTGAGATTTTGTAATGAATGTCTGCTTCACTTGAGTCTAGAGTTTGAATTTATAGTATCCATGTGGTTAGGTCTTCTACCTAAGAATTAAATTAAGATGTTCTATGGTAGACACACAGGTAAGATCAAATACTTTCTAGATGAAAATCTTTTTGAATAAAAATCCTCAAGCTAATGCTTGGGCAAATGAACTTAAAATTAAGAATTAAAAACATACAAAGGAATAAGTCAATATAAGTGAATGTAGAAAAAAACTCATGAGGATTTTGGAAAAAATTTAAAAAGGTAAAATATAAATTATTAATTGTGAATGAAATTATTGAAAAACAAATAATGAACTTGAAACAAAGCAATTATGGATTTAAAAAGGCTATCAAAAATAGCTAGAAAGATATTTTATTTTCTTTGTAGGTGGGGAACCTGTGGCCTTACAGCAAAATGTGGCTGTCTGGGTCCTTACATGTGGCCTTTTGACTCAATCCAAATTCTTCAGAACAAATCCTTTTATTAAGAGGAATGCAGCAGAGAAAGATGAAGTTTTCTTGCCTCCTTTGGTGCTTAAAAAAAAAAAAAAAGAATCTTGAATCAGAAGTCTGCAGGTTCCCCACTCCTAATTGGTATATAGAAATACTACTGCTTTGTGTACATTGATTTTGTAACCTGAGACTTTGCTGAATTTATCTATCAATTCCAGAGTCTCTTGGTGGAGTCTTTGGGTTTTTCTATATATAAGATCATATGGTCAGTGAAAAGCATTAGTTTGACTTTCTCTTTCCCAATTTAGATACCTTTTATTTCTTTCTCTTGCCTGACTTCTCTGGCTAGGACTTCCAGCACTATGTTGAATAGAAGTGGTGACCGTGGACACCCTTGTCTTCTTCCAGTTCTTAAGGGGAATGCTTTCAACTTTTCTCCATTCAGTATGATGTTGGCTGTGGGTTTGTCATACAAGGCTTTTATAATTTTGAGGTATGTTCCTTCAATGCCTAGTGTGTTGAATGTTTTTGTCGTGAAAGGGTGCCAGTTTTTGTCAAATGCGTTTTCTGCATGTATTGAGATGATCATATGGTCTTTGTTTTTGCTTCTATTTATGTGGTGAATCACATTTATTGATTTGCATATGTTGAAGCATACTTGCATCCCTGGGATGAAGCCCACTTGGTCATTGTGCTTTATTTTTTTGATGGGCTGTTTAATTCAGTTTATACTTAACCAATAAGGTGAAAGATCTCTATAATTAGAACTGTGAAATGCTGAGGAAAGAAATCACAGATGACACAAACAAATGGAAAAACATACCATGCTCATGGTTCACTAGAATCAACATTGTTAAAATGTTTGTACTACTCAAAGTGATTTTCAGATTCAATGTGATCCCATCAAAATACCAAAGTCATATTTAACAGATCTAGAAAAAATAATTCTATGCTTTGATTGGAACCAGAAAACAGCCCAAATAGCCAAAGCAATCTTAAGCAAAAAGAAGAAATCTGAAGGAATTACGTTACCATACTTCAAATTATACTACAAGGCTCTAGTAACCAAAATAGCATGGTATTGGTATAAAAATAGAGACATAGATGAATGAAACATAATAGAGAACCCAGATATAAAACTATTCACATACAGCCACTGATCTTTGACAAAGCAGACAACAATATACACTGAGGAAAAGAATCCCTACTCAATAAATGGTGCTGCAAAATTGGATAACCACATGCAGGAGAATGAAGCAGGATCCATATCTCTCACCACTCACAGAAATTAATTCAAGATGGATAAAAGACTTCAAGGTAAGGCATAAAACCATAATAATTCTAGAGGAAAATATAGAGAAATCTTTTCTAGATATTGGCCTACACAAAGAATTATGACTAAGACCCCAATAGCAATCACGTCAACAACAAATATAAATAAATGGGACTTAATTAAACTAAAAGGCTTCTGCAGAGCTAAGGAAATAATGAACAGAGCAAAGAGACAACCTACAAAATGGGAGAAAATATACACAAACTATACATCTGATAAAGGGCTAATATCCAGAATCTACAAAGAACTCAAACAAATCAGCAAGAAAAAAACCAACCCCATTAAAAAGTGGGCAAAAGACATGAATAGAAGTTTTTCAAAAGAAGATAGACAAATGGCCAATATATATATGAAAAGATGCTCAACATCAATAATCATCAGGGAAATGTAAATTAAAACCACAGTGGGATATCATCTTACCACTATTAGAATGGCTTTTATTAAAAAGCCCAAAAACAATAGATGCTGGTGCGGATGCAGAAAGGCACACTTGTATATTAGTGGAGGCACTGCAAATTAGTACAACCTCTGTGGAAAACAGTATAGAGATACCTCAAAAAACTAAAAGTAGAACCACGATTCAATCCAGTAATGCCACTACTGGGTATCTATCCAAAGGAAAAGAAGTCTTTCTATCAAAAAGACACCTGCCCTTGAATGTTTATTGCAGCACAATTCACAATTACAAAGATGTGGAATCAACCCAGTATCCATCAATTCATAAGTGGATTAACAAATGTCTTATATGTATACCATGGAGTACCATTCAGCCATAAAAAGGATGTATTAATACCTTTTGCAAAAATTTGGATGGAACTGGAGACCATTAACCTAAGTGAAGTATATAAAGAATGTAGAGACAGACACCACATGCACTCACTATTAAATTGGAACTAACCATGAGCACACATATACACAGAAGGATATAAAACTCAGTGGAAATCAAGTAGTGGGGAGGTGGAAGAGCGGATGGATGAAAACCTATCTAACATGTACAATGAACACTATTTCGGTGGTAGGAACACTTATAGCTGTGTCTCAAGCACTACAAAAGAAATCCAAGTAACCAAAAACATTTGTACCCTTTTAATATTTTGAAATATAAAAAAGTAAAAAAAAAAGTTTAACAACCAAAAAATAATATCTAGAAAGATTTAAAAATGGACAAAGGAACTTCTAGAAATTAAAAAATAATAATTAAAATAAAACACCAATGGGTAAGAAATGTAGCAGATTTTATGATTGACAAAAAATGACTGAATGATATACCTACAAAGTTACTTTTATTTATATTTTTTCATGCACCTTTTCCTTTTTATTTTATCCTTTACCAGTTTACAAGAGTTCAATAGTATAGCCAAAATTCCAAGTCTCAGCAGTCATTTCCTTGATTATAATTTTGAGCAAAAGAAAATATATTAATTCTTTCCAAAATGTGAGGAAGTTGTCATTATTATCTTAATTTTATGTACATGAAACCTGAGGCATACTCTATGTTATTATCTAAAACACGGTATTGAAAGAGAAGTTCAAATGTAAATCATATATATTTAATACTTGAATATAGATTCCTAAATGACTATATGACTCAAAACATCTTTATTTTTTCACAAGCAGAATTTTTGTTACATCTCTAGTGCCATAATGATTCTGCATTTGATGGTTTAAAGAGATATTTTTAGTATTTCCTTATTTAAATTATTATGTATCAAAGCGATCTCCTGCTATATTGATCTGGTATCTTCCAGGCCTTGGATACTTGCTAATTGTTGCAATTGTTCTTAAGTATGACTCATCTATTTTCTCTAGAGTTAGAAAATATAAAATAAATTATGCTTGAAATCAACCTATATCAAAGTCATTTTATAGTACCTAATCACATATAGTACTGAGATCTCATGAAGACCTTCAATGAATTTGTCAGAATTATATATAAAACTGATTAGTTTGAAATAATAAAATTATTAATTTAGTATATTATCCACTGGGTAAGAGAAGAAGTGACAATTAATTTTAGGCACAATATTTTAAGCATCGCTTTTCATGCTGTTCTATAGAATACGTCCATTAGAGCCACCGACTTGCCCTAGTTACAAACTGTTTGTTGTCTATGATTTATTTTTTCCTCCCTCATTTTTTTTGGCTTCTCAGTCCTTACATCACTTAAATACTCACTGATTAGTGCCATCATCAAACTCCTTTTCTTTCAACATGTTGATTTAATTTAGCTTGTGTGGTTCACAGCTGCATGGTTATTGAAAATTTTTGAAAAATAAGGATAGGTTTATTTTAGTACTACACAACTGGTAGATACTGGAAGTATATGTGCTTCCTTTGAAATTAGACTGCCAAAAATTTTATTTCTCAACAAGGATTCACACTTCTTCTAACAATATGTTTAATGTTCTAAAACTCACCTGCTATTTTTCCTGGACATTTTACTTTTGGGATTAAAAAATAGCATAGAAACCTCTGCTGGATTATATACATTATTTAGTAACAAGAGATTTATGTCAGCTATACCACAAAATAAATTTATTATCTTTTAATGTGTTAGTTGCTTCTATATTATTGTTTTCTTAAGGTATTATTAGCAATACCTTACCAATTTATGGTTTCTAAAATTATATATAGGTTATTTCATCATTCCAGTAGTCCATAGGGATAAGCAAGGACAGATATTATTTATGGTTTATGGATGCAGAAAAACATGGCTAATGTAACAGAATGAATTGTCGAATTAAAGACTAATTCTTCTGATTTATTAGGTCTTAAAATATCCATGTTCATCAATATGAAAATAAAATGATTATTCTATATTGGCCGCTTTTTATAAAACATTTTGTGGTGTTCAAAGCTTGCAGGTAGTTAAAGAAAGGATTAAAAGAAAGGAAAAAATAAATTGGGCATTCAGAAATCTTTCCATTACACTCTAACCAACAATGTAATTTCTCTGAAGGGTTTCTTTTTCTTTTATTTCATTAAGTAAAAAAGTGTGTCAGCCAAATGAGTCATGCATCACACTTTAGCTTGCCTTCATTTACTAACAGAAAGCCATATTTAGACATCATTTAATTTTTGCTGTGACCCAAAATAGGAAGCCTACACAAAAATATAGAAGAACACCAAAACTGATAT